>VWPW01012115.1:58334-127079 GCA_013389825.1 Crypturellus undulatus | reverse complement strand
GCGGGCCGTACCACCGTGCGGGGTGCGTGTAGGGGGGGGTGACGCGCCAGGCGCCACCTGTAAGAGCGCCGCTCCGCAAGGGCCGCCCGCCCGCGACCGCTCCGCTGCGGCGCGCACAGCCGCGCGCATCCGCGGGGACCAGCCGAGCGGGTCGCGCTCGTGTGCGCTGCTTTTCACGCTTGCTTTCTTCCTGCCCCCCCCGCGCTCGCGAGTTGGGCGCGCCCGGCCGCCCCCCCGCCCGCTNGCTCCGCTCTGCTCCGCTCGCGCTGCCCGGGCCGGCGTCGCGCGTTCCCGCTCTGCGCCCCGTCCCTCTGTCCGTCCCTCCCTCCAAGCCCGGCGGCTCCGCGCTCGCCTCGGCCTCCAACGCCGCCCGGCTCGGCCCCGGCCCCGGAGCCGGCCTCTGCGCGGCGGCCCCATGGCGTACAGTCAGGGCGGCGGCAAGAAGAAAGTCTGCTACTACTACGACGGTGAGCGGGCGGGGGGCGGCGGGGGGAGCGCCGGCAGCGGCCGCCTCCCTGCCCCGGCCGGGCCTCGCCGCCATCCACCTGCGGGGCCCGGCGGAGGCGGTGGAAGAGGCTGGGGCGGCGCGGGGCGGGGGCCCGGCGTGGAGCGCGGTGGTGGTGGCTGCTCCCCCTCCCCCCACACACCCACACACACCACACAAAAAAAAATAAATAAAAACAGGGGGGGGGAAAAAACTTGGGACACTCCCCTTCATGCGCTCTCCATGCAGGCGCTGGAGCCGCCGCCGCGCGTGGCTCCTCCTCCTCCGGCGGGGAGCCTCGGCCATGTGTGTGCCCGCAGCAGGCCCCGAGCCGCGCGCGGGCCGCTGCGAAACGGGGCGAGGGGGGCCGCGCTGCTTGTAGGCCTGCTGAGTCTGCACGTGTGCGCGAGGGGAAGGGAGCCGGCGGCGCGGCGCTCGCCCGCCAGCTGCGCTGGAGTGCGGAAAGCTCCCGCTCCTTTAGTGCCTGCTGTTTGCAGCAGCCGCTCTGCCTGCAGCAGGGAGAACTTATTTTTCTTACCCTCCTGGGCTTGCTTTTCGGTTTGTGTTTTTGTTACAGGGAAGGGAAACGCATTGGTCGGAATAGTTACAAATGTCCTTAAAATAACACCCTCTCCCCCGCTTCATTCCCGATGTGAGAATCCTTGAAGTCGGTGTCGGAGCCCGGTGCCTGTGCAGCAGTCGGGAACCGGAGCCTGGACGCTTTGGTTCCAGGCGTGCTGTCACCGTCTAGGAGATGGAGGGGAATGGCCGAACCAAGCAGGGTATCAGAGGCGTCTGTTGCTGTGGCAAATCTGCTGCTGTCCAGAAGTGGCAGATCTGGCGGGGCCTGTCTAGTGTGTTGGAGTATTTTTTTTTTTTTTTCGTTGTTGGTGTTTTTTTTTAACTACACCAAAGGAGGCAGAGTGGTGGTTGCCGCCCCCTTCTCTTTGTTGGTGGCTCCAGTTCTTTGTTCAGCCTAAAGGGGAAAGAGGCCCGAGTTAGGGAGAATTTTGGTGAAGCTGCGGTCTTGCTTCTCCCGGGGAAGAGGGGCTGCTTTTTCCCTGTTCAAAGGAAGGTCGCACGAATAGTTTAGAAGTTTTCTTTCTGAAAATAGCCACATGTTTGCTTTTTATTAATATACATTATTTAAAAAATGTCAGGTAATTATAGTTTACTAGATAACCGCATCTCCAGTTTTGCTATTATCCCTTGACTTTTGTACTCAGCGCTAGTGCCAGCCTCTGTTAACCGAATCCCTAACCAGCCATAAAACTATCATAGTGGGAAGTGGGGAGAAACTGGGAAAGAGAGAAGTTTTGAGGAGGCAGGACCGTGGTGACTTCTAGGCAGTTGTAATTAGTATCTTGTGTCAATGTGTAGACTACAATGAAAATGGTTACTAATAACCTAGAGAGAGGAATATCTGTAGTAAGAGTGACTAAGAAAATGCATTAGAAATTGTAACAGAACAACAGCATTGAAGTGTTTCTGATGCCTTTTTATTTTTTCTCTACCAAAGCAAATAGTTACTTTATGCTTCTCTCTAAACTGTCCATTTGGTTACTAGAATAAAATGTAGACTTACTACATCTGATACATGTTTGTAATGTTAATTTATGCCTCATTGGATAATTCTGAGTATTTTGCACTTGCTAATCCATAGTATTTTGCTTTACCGGTAAAGTCTTGAATCAAAGGTTTATTTATGTATTTGGGGGTAAGAGGAGCAGTGTTTAAAGCTTTAAATAACCGTAACCAAAAGATACAAAAATACACTGCCATATGAATTGCATATTTCTTGTATATCCACAGATGAAATAATGACCACTCATTTTTATCGTGGCTGTTCCTTCTTGCAGACTTTCACACAGTTTCATCAAAGTATTTACCAAGAAGTATTGAAAAGTTCTGAAAATAAATACATGTATAATTTGAGATGCCCTATATGATTTTGGTGGTAACTCAGTGCGATTGACATCTGAAATTACTTTTTCAAATTCTCTTTTTACTTACCAGGTATTCTCAGTGTGTAGTGCTGGTTAAAAGTATCTTAATAGCCTTTACTTTGTACTCAGAATCAATAAGCTTATGGTAGAAGGAGCTTGATTTCACTTGCTGTAGTTTGTAATGACTGGTCAGACACATCCTGTTTGCAGAATTTCCATTGTTGGTGATCTCTTTCAGGTCAGGAATTTTATTTAAGTTTGAGCCAATATGCTGTGAGAAGAGCTAAAAACGTGCAAAATAAGATATTTTGGTTCTCTCATCTAAAAGTTTTTGAATAAGTGTTCTGGTCATCTTTAGTATGTATAGCTTAGTGTATACATATAGCTTAGTAATGTGTGTTGCTCATACTGCAAAGAACTTTGCTAGATATGGCAGGATATTGCAGCCTTTATTTTGGCCTTCTATCGTGTGTCTCCAGTTTGTTCCTGTGGTCTCTCAATATGTGATTTGGGCATAGGTCCTTCCAAAATAGACATCCGTCTTACAGTTGCCTGTAGCTACAAGGAGAGGATCCCCCAGCTTTTCCAAGTCTGTGTTCCCATGCAGCTAAGCCTAGTTCTATAGATCTGTGCTTCAGCTAGCATGATTACAGTAAATTCAATGCCAGTGTGCTAAGCAGTATTGCTTAGCTTACTTGTGTCTTGCATAATTTAATGTGGGTGTTCAAAAGGCTTTACCCTCATAAAATTTTCAAGAGATCTGCATCAGAATGTGGTTGGTTCCACCCATAAAGGCGAGACTAAACCTGTATTAATAGAGTAGTGTGCTACTATATTCAGATGCTCTTTCAGTACTTATAGTTTAAGTTCAGTTTATCTGTGGATGTAAACTTTATAACTGAAGGGTATTTCATGAAAATTTGCTGGTACTTCACTTCTGAACACTGAGTGGTGTTAACTTCCTGCTCTAGATTCACGTATCAGAAATTTGCTAGTCTTCAACTAATTCAAACTGCTTAATTTTAAAAACAAAGCAACTCTTCCCCCTTCCCTAAGCCCTGGAGGCCCATGCAGTACATGGGGTTTTTGGTGAACTGATCAGGCATCAATTACCTTTTTTTAGGCTGAATGTTTTAAATGAATTTATCCATTAATATCGCAGAAGTCAGTCCAAATGTAAATACTACTTTTTTTTTTTTTCTAATATGTGATTTCCGTTCTGGTAGCAAAGTTCTGCAGTTGCATGCAGTTTATTTTATCAGTACCAAAGTTACAAAATAAAAATGATACTTAATGTCCTATCACACATGTTTGCTCAAAACCTACAGGTACAAGACTTGTTTTGTAGTCAGTAAAGATGTTTTCATTTCTGTATAAGTCTTAATGAGGAGGGACTCTGATGTGCTTTTCGGAGACAAAGCTGCTTTTGTTAGTCTGGCTGTGAAACACATAGCTGAAGTTTTAGACATGAGCCTTCGTCTGGTTTTCTGTGTTTTAGGATATTGAACACCCGCAGACCTTGCTGAATGTCCTGAAAGAGAAGAAAGTCTTACACTTAACTTCAAGAAATGAATTTATTAATTTATTATTATTATATTTTGTTAATACTTTCAAATACTAGATAACTACCTTCAGAGTTTAGGAGAGTAGCTCCTTGAATTGAATTTACAATTCAAAAGTATTTTTTTAATACTTCCTTTTTAATGTATTTTTATCTGTACATGACTCTGCATAGTAAGTTAATGTGACTTGCCATTTTGGTCATTTAAAGATGTAATGTTTAATGACATATTGTGATCAATGCAGGGCAGTAATTAGCTCCAAAATCGAACAGACACTTGCTTTGTTTTGGTTTTAGTTAAGGTATCGCAACTTCTTGGCAATTATGCTGTTGCTTCTTAATGGATACCTTTTAGCTGATACTTTCGCTGATATAATAAAGTAAATTCTGGTCTTAAAAATCCTGCTGTGAAAGATTAATATATTAGCTTTCTTTTTTGCACGTACTACTTTTTGTAAGTTTTTCTTTTCTTTCTGTGTTCTTTTGTGCTTCCTATATGCCCTCACACTAGTAAGTGATGTGAGGTCTGTTTGCAGCTCTTCTCGTTTTACCTTGGCACTTGATACCAAAGTTGTCAGTGTTCTCGTGATAACTGCAGTACTTGTGCATTGGCCCAACCGTATCCATTTCTCATATATACACACAGTTGAGCTGGAGTGAATCTGTCAATGACTGCAGAGTTTTTTAGCTCTGCCAGTGTATGGGCAGGTTTCTTTCACACTCCATCCATCCGTGCACACGCATGTACACACGAGCCTGCAAGCACAGGTTCTAAATCCACTTTGTTATTTTTCCCCCTTTTGAAAGGATTGTGAAAGTTCTTAAACATCAAATGTAGAAGGTACTGTTTTATAAAGTGCTCGAGGGAAAAATGTGCTGAGGGCCTTGGTGGTGGGGAGTAGGGGATTTTATTCTCTTGATCTTTTAGCTCTCAGCCTGGATGTAACCAAAAAGCAGGGTTAATGAGTGTCAAAATAAGTAAGTGCAAGACTTCAGGCTCTAACAACTGGCATGAAGTGCTAAATTTCCATTTAAATACTTAAGTTAAGAGAAGGTCCAGATTCTCCAGAGTGCTTAATATGATAAAACAATTCTAACGTCCCCATCCATGTCCCTCTTTTCCCACTATGATGGGATAGCTAATAACAAAGCATTGAGCATTTAATTAGACATCTTAATTTCTTATCATATTAGATTTTATCTGCTTTCTCAAGTATCTTTCCATTTCAAAGATTAAAATTCAGATTTTGAAATGCTCCGAGATGTCCCATCCCACTGTAATGCTGCTTGTTTTTCTTGTAGATGATGATGCTAAAATTTGGAGCCTGTCTTGTTCCCTTCTCCTTCCTGACTAGAAACTGGTCTGCAGCATTGCTCCTTCTATTCTTCGATTACCAAAATTTGCAAAATGGTACAAAAAAGTAAAATTCTAGTGAAACCAAAGTTCATTTATCCTACCCATAAAGTTGGTCAGATAGAAAAGAGTAACAATAGCAAAAATGAATTTTGGAATTTTCAAATGGAAGCACATTGACAGCTGAGAATACTTTTTAGGCTTCTTCATAGTTCCAAAAATGTGTGAACTGACCATTTTATTTTAAATGATTTTGAGTATTGGGAAATCGTGATCAAAGTAGAGCCTTCAAAATGTACCTGAGCTGGGGAAAAATACCTAGTAGCCCAGTTAGTAGCCATTCTTCTTTTCTTGTAAATCAGTATCAAATTTGTCACAATTTTTGGTGAGATAAGATGGGTTACCAGACTCTACAAATTTATGTGCATCTGTGGAAGCAGTTGGCCAAGGAATGCTTGTGCAAGTGGTTACAGCGATGGGTGTGAAGACTTACAGACTCATGGAGTGTAACTGCTAGAATTAGTTAAGGGTAGATGGAGGATGATATTTTCTTAAAATCATCTTTTAGGAAACAGAAGATGTTGCTATAGCTTCTGTTGTGGTATAATAGAACAGCTATGTCATCAGTAGTTTTTGTCCCCATTTCATTTCAGTTTTGTTTCCTGTTATTGTATCCTTTAGGTCTAGCACACTATTTTCTTCATTCTTCAGTTTGTAGGCATCTTTGTTTCCGTTCGGCTCTCTGTTTGTAATATAAAAGTCTTACTTTGGCCTCTGTATCTTTTTTTTTTTCCTCTGCATCTGATATACAGCCTTTAGGTGCCCTTTTTGAGATAGACAGTAGTCCATTAGTTCCTTCTGGAATCATCTTGCCAGTCCTCTGGGGATGACTTCGCAAGAGCGATGAAAAGCTGTTTCATAATATGAGTAACTATTAATTTGTATTGTTTTTATAGGTGATATTGGAAACTATTACTATGGACAAGGGCATCCAATGAAACCTCATAGGATTCGAATGACTCACAACTTGCTGCTAAATTATGGCTTGTACAGAAAAATGGAAATTTATGTGAGTATACAATAAAATTTCCACTGAAACATTCAACATCATTTTTAAAAGCTTCAGCAATTCTCACACAAATAAGTGGACAGAAGTGTGAAATACTTGCCTAGCATTAAGAAACTCAGCCTCTGCCTTTTCCCTACCCTGCTTCATTTAGAATTTTTTACAGAGTTCTCAAAGTAAAGCAATATTTTTTAACTGATGAGAGCTACGCATTCTCCATATCTTGAAGTGAGGTACAGACTTTAAACCCTATATTTATGGTAAGGGAGAGTAGGGAAGCACCTTTTGGTAACAACACGAAGAATTTAACCTGTCTGTTACTAATGAAAGGGTAGCCTCCTCTTGTCGCACTGGTAGTGGTTTAGTTTTTCTACTCTTTGAAGCAAATTAGATTTCTTTCAACTTCTGTATCTGTTTTAGCCAACCTTTAGCTGCTTTTGCAGCAGCACTCTGATTATTTTTTAACTTTCTTTTGTTATCAGCGACCCCACAAAGCAACTGCTGAAGAAATGACCAAGTACCACAGTGATGAATACATCAAATTTCTCCGATCAATAAGGCCTGACAACATGTCCGAGTACAGCAAGCAAATGCAGAGATGTAAGTGTCCATATTAGACTAAATTTGCATATGTGTATAGTTAACATTGGTTAAGTATTCAGCGGTGTAAAGGTATGAACAGTGGCATAACATTGACGTGGGATTAGAGGAATACTGTAGCAAGAGTTATTTGTGCCTTTAGCTACACTAACCTATGAGCTGTGAGCCCATATTGGCAAAAGTACTCTGCAGACTTATAGAACATGTTTTTATCTCCCTTTCAGATGCTGCATATTGGAAGTGAAATAATACTAATCCAGGTCTTAATGCACCAGATTATTTCAATTGTGAACTGTATGCAGAAGTGTCTTAAGAATCTTTCCAGTGCAAAGTCTTTCTGAAAAAGAAAAAGCCTTTTTAAAACATGGAAATGTCAGTATGTGAAAATGCGTTCAAGTTGAGAAATGCAGTTTGCTCATTTCTGTTGGAGAGAGATAGGAAAAGATTACATTATTCACTAGTCACTTTTTCTATTAATTTATGTCTTTAATTTTTGGAATAGTTTCAACATGCCATTATGAATATATTTTAATAGCTATTATATACTATTAAAATGCATTATTCTATCTTTATGTTGCCTTATTCACCTTTTTTTTTTTCCAAGCAGTTGTTCATGTAACACAACTTGTGAAATTTAAAAATTATCTAATTAACTGTATTAATGAGGAAATAAGGCATTCTGTGGAAACTTTGAAAATACATGCTTATATTCAGAGGTCTTTGTAGATGACAAAGAGTTCACTAACTATTGCGATGTGTTATTAGGAGTGTAGGCATGTTTATGTTAATTTCAGCGTTTAAAAACACGGGTGACAAAAATAAAAAAAAAAAAAATAATAATAATGAAAATACCAAATGAGTTATACATCAGTAAGAGTTATCCGTGTGTAAAATAATACTATTTGTAAGGTGTTCTGAGAAGCTGTACCTTTCTTTTTCAGTTAATGTTGGAGAAGATTGTCCTGTATTTGATGGCCTGTTTGAGTTTTGTCAGCTGTCAACTGGAGGCTCTGTTGGTAAGTATATGTTGTCTGCCAGGTATTTTGTAGTTTTATTATGTTTATGTCAGCAATTTAACACTTTGGTGGTGGTAAAAAAATGTGAAACAAATATTGAGTGTGTTTTTTTTTTTTTTTTTTTTTTTCTTCCCCTAAGAAACATGATCATCAGTACTTGCCAATATTGCTGGTATTCGGTGACCTGTATTTCAGAACTTGTGTGAAATCAGCTTTTTGAGTGGGAGTTTCAATCATTTAAAACAAAAAATACCACTTCCTGTTACAATTTCAAAGCCTTTCAGAGTTTTCTAACTGCATTTTCTTTCAACTTCTGTGTTTCCTTTTTACAGCTGGGGCGGTAAAATTAAACAGACAGCAGACAGACATGGCTGTTAATTGGGCTGGAGGACTTCATCATGCCAAGAAGTCAGAGGCATCTGGTTTCTGTTATGTCAATGATATTGTACTTGCTATCCTTGAGTTACTGAAGTAAGTTTATAATGGAAACAAGATAAAATTTTTAGAAAATGTAAAACTCAAGTGTTTAAATGTTTGAAGATACGGATTGTAATTAAATACATCAGAATTTTCTTAGCCTATGCTTAACTTGTAGAATGCTTGTTAAGAAAAGCAATGCTCTGCCAAATTTGGTGTCAGGAAGAAACATAAGCTAAAATACAAGCAAGCTGGAAAGATAACTAAGAGGAGATAGGTTTGAAACAGTTCTTTTTAATTATTTATTTTGAATATGTCTTTGCATAGAGGGAGTAAACTTCTGCATCTTGCTACTACAGGAAGCTGAGTGAGGCAGACAGCAACAACAGGTTCAAAAAGAGATCAGATATAATCATGGACAAGAGGTCCGTAAATGGATATTAAAAGGATGAAGCAGAGATTCACCCTCTAAAACCCCTGATGCAGTAACTGTAGAAGGTGGGGAGTACAAGGGTAAAAAAAAAAAGAAAAATCGGAAACTTGAGAGGCTTGCGTGTTTTCTGTAAACAGCACTTTGTGTTACTACTGGTGGGAAGAGTTCTGGGTTAGATCACGGGTTTGACCCCTTAGGACTATCTTTATGTTCTTTAACTTTATGCATACTGCAGGGTGAAATTGAAGATTTCGCAGGAACATGTCTGTTTTACTGCAGTCTCAATATGAGATTTGTTAGCCATTAGAATATGCCTTATCCCATAAAAAAATAAAAATTCTTAGTGTTTTATATGCAAACTTCTGCAATTAAGGATATTGTCACTGCTTTTACCTATACCCCCATTTTTTTTTTTCAGTCAGCCAATTTGCTTCTTTTATTTAGTAACAAAAGACACGGGTATTTAGGGAAGATGACACATTGAGCTTCCCTGGATTGTTATTATATATAATGTAATTTATAACAAAATAAGATGGACTATGAATGATACCTGCAAAGTAAAAAATTTTAAGGGAAGATGTAAGGAAAAGGCAGAATTAACATCAAGCAGTACTGCATACATAAAATTTCAGTTTACTGATGTGAACAATACCTGTATTGTTTAAGGGTTTTAATACGTTCTAATAAGATGTGCTTTTAGCTGTTTTTATAAAAAAAAATTTTGAAGTATTTGTTTTTGAATGAAGTACCTTAGTTCTTGTTGATGAAAGAAAACATCTCTCAACTAGAAACAATCTTTTTAAAGATAGAAAAAGTTGCAAAGGATACAGATATAATCACATTGAAACATCCCATTTAATCCCATTAATTACGAATATATTCAGAGTCTGTCCCTGCAGTCTCACTGAAACAATATGATTTTGTGTCATCCAATCTTGAATTTTGTGAGCTGTATGTAGGTGGATAAAGGAGGGAAGCTTGCAAATAGCTCCAGATACATAACTGCAAGACGCTATCTTCTTGAGTGTCTGGTCAAGGGGAAAAAAAATCATAGCAGCACACCTGAAATTTATGGCTGCTCAGACTTCATTTGCTACAGTACTATGTAGCATGTTGCATGCTACAGTACTATGCTACAGTACTATGTTGTCAGTGTGACTTTATTCTTCATATATTGTCAGTGTGACAATGTATGATCTAAGAGATACTACTGTTGCTAGTTCTCTGGCGTTTCAGACCCCACTTTTTGATATCTCTTAGACAGAAAATTATCTGAAAGTTGTAGTATTGGAAGTATGAAGCTGTAGCGCAATAATTTCTTGCTATTAAAAAATGTAATACACTTGGAAATAATATTATGATATCTTTACAAATTGAGAGATAAAGAAGAAAAGTTGGAAAGTTAGGTATTAAAGTGGTAGTTCTTTGTAGGCTTGTGGAGTATGGGTAATATCTGCTACTGGCACCGTGATATTTGAAGAATTCGAGTCATGCATTGTAAGAGATGCAGAATGGATCAGTAATAACTGAGGAGGCAGAAAGCTATGTCCTGTGAAGGGACTGAATTCAGCAGATGTGAAGAACAAAGTGATCCGAAAAGAAAAGCAAGGTATAACCACTAATCAATGGGACAGATGGATTAAGTATTGAATACATTATCTATTTAAATTACTTGATTTTGATGATAATTTTTTATCCATTATCCAAGCTATACTGAGAATTCTGAGAGAATATAAAGACTTTAATCAAAATTATCAAAGTAATTGTAGTACGAAATTTTGTTGCTTTCTATTATTTTCCATTTCTTGTTAGGTGTCAGCGTATTAGGAACATAGAAGATAATGGTGACTTCTCTTATGCGATTTTTTTCAGGTATCACCAAAGAGTGTTATATATTGATATTGATATCCATCATGGTGATGGTGTTGAAGAAGCATTTTATACCACAGATCGTGTCATGACAGTATCATTCCATAAGTATGGTGAATATTTTCCAGGCACAGGAGACCTTAGGGTAAGTCTAAAAGTGAAATTTCATTAGATAGTAAATTCCCTCATATGCTTTTTCTTGCAAGTGTTTTAGTACTTGTTAAAATAATTGCAGTATAACTGTAGCTACAGTCCAGTAATAATATATCCCAATAGACTTTATGAAAATGATGCATTAATATTGAGTGGTAGGTTTGTTGAGAAACCTTAGAAGAAATACAGGACACTTAGAAGTAAGTTACTTCTTCATGAACTTCATGAACCTCCTGTCTTCTCATTAGATTATCTGAAAGTTTATTTTAAATATGTAATTAATTTAGTTCACTGGATTTTGGAAACTTCTCTAGGAAGATGCTATACTGTATAATAAAAGCTTCAGCTTGACATCTGAAAAGTAGCTGTTTGGATGGTAAGATGACAAGATTTATTTCAAATCTTGGACTAACTTTATATACTAAAGCTTTATTGGTCCCAAACATTCACTTGCAACATGAATTTACTGTATTACAGAATGTTTTATATTCCTGGCCCCCTCTTGAAATATTTCTTACATTGTGATGTTAATGATTTGCATTTTCATGAAGGATGTCAGTGTGTCCCCTAGGTGACTGTACTAAACCATACAGCTAACTTGCGATAGAAAAGTTTCCCTGGCTTTTCATGTTTATTTTAAGTTAGTCATTCCTCATGTTAAATTTTAGTCCTTTAGAACAGGAAATTTTCCCACCTCACAACTTCAGAGGAATTTGAAATGTTAAGATTAATATGTTCTTACTTAAAATTCTGACATGTAATGCCTTTAGTCACAGACATTCCCCAAATAAGTCATTCTCCTGATCGCGTTATCAACTTTGTACATTACATTTTTTTTTTTTTTAATTAAACACTTCTAAAAAGCTAAAGACTACAAAAAACATTGTGTTGGGAAGGAAACTGCTGCTTTCCAGCTGTCTTTAAATTGATTTAAGGGATGTAGATATTCGTTTCTACGAATTTCCTCAGAAATCTGTGTTTGTGATACCCAGAGGATACTGCAGTAAATGAAAGTTGAGATCTAAGTCAGTGGGATGCTAAATGTTTATTTCAATTTGGTTATTGGAGCTGAACATTATCATGTTTGCTTGATTCTGTTAAATTCCTTTCTACATTGATTTAGGTAGAAATTGGATTGGGGATTGTTTTTATATGTGATTTAACTTTACTGGCCACAAGGTGGTACTGTTGTTTCAAACAAAAAAACAACAGCTTAAACCAGGATGTTTATAATGACAAGCAGTTGTTGTTGAATTTGGCTAGATTTTTTTTAAGAGTTAGATATCTTGGCTTTTTAGAAACAGCACTTCCCGTTGACAGAGGAGTTTGTGGACTCTTCACCCCACCACACCCAGACCAAAGAAATTTAAAGATACACAGTGAAATAAACAGAGGAATATTGCACGTTACTGGGATTTTTTTTTTTTTTTTTTTTTTTTAAGCATAGGGTCAGTGACAAGCAATATTTCAGACATGGTAACATTTTTGTCCATGCTGCTGTGTTTGTTATTGGCTAGTATTTTGAAAAGGACGTTATCTGTGTTCAGACTTCAGCAGGTTTTATTGTGACTATTGCATTCCTATAGAAGGAGAACACTGGTTTTCCCTTACGACTTTACAAACATAATTGAATGAAAGAACTAATAGTCTAGAAAGAGCTAACATTCATGCTGCTTGTTTCTGCTCAACTTGATCTTTCCTCCTTATTTATATCAACTTTGACGGTCAGATCTTTGTTGTGGTCGATAGCCTCCTTTTTCTGTGTTTTCTTTTTGTAGTTGATCTAGTTTGTTCATCAGATTATGATCGTACTTTCTTAACTTGGGCATAAATTATTTAATAGTTGGTAATTTCACATGATTCCATCAGTTTATCTGATTTCCAGGAAGTTTGTCTAGATCAGCTGCTTTTGTCTGTTTTCTACTGAATATATAGTGCAGTCTGGACACTTCCAGTATCCTTACTAAGTTATTAACTTTCTATATATCTTGGACAATGGCAACACTGATCTTCTTTTATTTATACCTGCATAGATCAGTGGAGATTCTAGCTGTAGCTACAGAGACTCAGATTCTGTGACCTTTGAAGAATAGGCAACTACCAGTTGCTATACTGTTTCTTTAGTGTTTAGAACTGATACAGATATCACTTACAAAAAGCACACACCCAGCAGTAGCTCTAGCTGAGAAGCACCTATTCTGTTTAATGAAAAATTGTATGAACTTTTGGCTTTATTATCTCTCAGGTTGATGTGGATGAACAAGTTTTGCTTTTGGAAAACAAGGCACTGTCACCTCAAAATAGCCAGTGTCCAAGAGCACAGATAGTTCAATATGAGAGCATGTCATGCAGATAGGGGAGTTTAGTAAGGGGTCTTCAGTGTTGCTAATTCTACTGTTCTGAAAAATATTAATACTTTGCTAGAAGAGAAAAATATCAGTCTCTAATACTGTATTCATATTGCATATACGCACACATGTCCAAGAAAAAAAATGAAAGAAAATAAATATAATTGCTGGAAATGAATTTGTTTAAAAGATGAGGGGAAAGTCTGTAGCTATTTCAACTGCTATTGTGAGAAGTTTAGTATTTGTATTGCTGGATCATCTTGCTGGAAGCTTGTACTTTCAAGGGTGTTGGGCCTGATGTATGTGCCCTGACTGCAGAGTTTCCATTTGATAATAGGTTAAAGTCAAATTGGATTAGATCTTCCTCATTGTTCCTTTTTAGTGGAGGACAACTGAGTTGTGAACTGTATCCGTTCCTTTTTCTCACTTGGTGACAAGTCAAAGGGAGGAAGTGGAAAGGTGTGGCATCAAAATAAATATGGAAGGTGTCAGGGTTAACTCAGTCCATTTTTTGCAAAGATTTATTTATTTTTCTTATAATACATATGTTGTCCAGGAAAGCCAGTAGGATAGACTGTCACGGTTCCTGCCTTGTCACCTGATGGAACTGAGAATAACCTGCAAGTTCAGTTTTCTGTTTTAAAAGTTTCAATTTCTCTAATGACATCTAAAAGTGGCCTGATTGTTTTTCTTCTCTCTCTTTTGTTGCAACAAGTCTTCCTCCAGTGTTTGGAGGGGAGAATAGTTTTAAAGACCCTCGTAAATCTTTGTCTTCTGTACAGTATCAAAAACCTGCATCTCACCTCTCTCTCATCAGTTTCTGGCTTTTTCTTTTTTTTATTTTTTTGGCTTGTCTACTTTTTGGGCTAAACTGATCAGTTATGTTTTGTCTTAAATCTTCAAATCCAAAAATCAAATATACTTTTTGCAAATTTAGTGTTGACATGTAATGAAACTTCAAAGTGATTGTATGGGAGAATGGGAATCAAGTAAGGTACTTTGTATCTTTTCCCCTCATGAACATGAGTAATGATACAGAATAACTTGAAATAATTTTATAGACTCCTTTCTGTGATATTGTTATGCCTGTCTACGTTTCTGATAATGCATTTGTCATCTTGGCTTACAGGACATTGGTGCTGGAAAAGGCAAATACTATGCTGTCAATTTTCCAATGAGGGATGGTATAGACGATGAATCATATGGACAAATATTTAAACCAGTGAGTTTGTTGTGGGTGTTTTTGTTTATACTCTCTGGAAAAATGCTGGTTTCATTTTGTGGTTGAATTAATGTTTTACTCTTTTATATGGATTATAGATTATATCCAAAGTAATGGAGATGTACCAACCTAGTGCTGTGGTACTACAATGTGGAGCAGATTCATTGTCTGGTGACAGACTGGGATGCTTTAATCTTACTGTTAAAGGTAAGCAGAAGAAATGCAGGTGTGCTTTTTGTGTGTAACTTCTTATTTGAGATGCACCTTTGATCATCGCTCTACAGGGATAGCCAAAAGAAATTCAGAGGTTGCTTTTTTTCTTGCTATCATCTAAAATATTAAGGAGTTTTTTCATGTTCTTCATAGACAGTGAGATTACTTGTTTTTTTTTGTATGCTCAGCTTCCTGTACTTTTAAGCAATGTTCAGAAGTGCCAGGATGACAACAGTGATGATACTTGGTGGGCTAGTAGTAAAATGAATGGGTTGTTTAATATCACAGATACTTAAGTATCAGACACCTGGTTGGGCATTAAACAGCTAGTGCTGCCATGAGAATGGTAATTGCATTGTTAAATTTGTGCTGGTGTTGATTAAACTGAGCATTATTTTAATATTTATTAATTTTGTATAGAAGTTGATTGATTTTACTTTTGGTTACAATTTTTGTACAAAACAATCATTCTCAAAATTGGGAAGAGGTGTCTAGCAAACACTGTAAGAGCTATTTAATATATGTGTAAATATATGTTGGACTGCTGTTAATCCATGAATCCAACTTGTGTGAATCATTCATTTTTCTGTTATGCTTTTGTAATTTTTTTTTAAAACTGGACAATTAAGAATTTTGTAGGCAAAAGATCCAGTATAGTATCTGTTAAGTGTTTCAGGGTAAAGCTATTTGAGAGGGTAGAGTTGCTTTGCCCCCTGAAGTTTGGTTACAGTTCAGGTTTGCCCTGCATATTTTGGAGATGAGCGCTTCTGCCTTTTTGCACTGATGTATCTGTGCTCCTTGGACTGTGTGCCATCTCAGCACTCTGTAAGCAGGGCATATCAACTTCCAATATGGATTCATATGTGGAAGTAGGAAGGATCCACTCCTGGTGAGCTGTTTTTTGCTTCTTCCCATTTAACATTTAAATGAAACTGTCTTGAGACTTGTTACTGTGTATTGATGTGTTACCAAAAAAAAAGCTAAACATTGTGAGAGAATTTCAGAACTACTGTTATGGGAGACTATCATATGAAATCTGAGGACTTCTGTGACAGAAATGTTCTGCATACTTTTTACATTTCTTATTTGTAGATCTTCATGTTGAAATAGTGTTTGCTTTAGGGGGAAATAGTTCTGTTTTGTTTGAATTCCTTGATTTAAGTATGCCTGTATATGATTGAAATATTATATAGAAAATACCTTTTCCTCTTAGATATTTTACATGTGTCTTCAAATCTTTGTTTGTGACAGGTCACGCTAAATGTGTGGAAGTTGTGAAGACTTTTAACTTGCCATTGCTGATGCTAGGAGGAGGAGGATATACTATTCGTAATGTTGCTCGATGTTGGACATACGAAACTGCTGTTGCCTTAGACTGTGAAATTCCTAATGGTAAATACTAATAGTCAAATTAATGTTTTTATTAAGAAACAGGATTTAAGTGAACTGGTAGCTATGGTCTCTATGTACTCTAAACTGTTCTGAGAAAGAAGAATGTTTTTCTATATGTTTTAATAGTAAATTAATCTTTTTGTCTCCTTTATTATTCACCTAAACTAAATCTCCGTTTCTGTAATAGTCATGACTAAAGAAGCAATAGAAAGAAGTTAGAAATGAATTTTAGTGTCATTCAATTCTTAGGATTTCTTGTTTTTGTTTGTTTGTTTTCTATGATTATATCTTTGCTGATAAGGTAAAATATATAAAATTATTCTGACTTTCTGGTATGGAGGCTTTATCTACTTTATTTTGCAAATTGGATGATGGTGGGCAATGGAAGAGAATCCTTCCCTGAATTGCCATGTAATACAAGTTACTGACCTAACTATGATTATTTTTTTTAATAGTCTAGCCTGAAAAATTAAAATCAGGCATCCAAAATATACTCTTAGTAAAAAGTTAATGACAAGTTTTTAAATACTTCAGAAATCTTTTTTAGGAATCTTACCAAATTTGTTATTTGTATGTTTGCCTATGAATGATTTAGAGGAAAAAAAAAAAATGAACAGTTCAATAAATACTTTAAAACCTTATTGCTTAACTGGATATTTCAAGTGGCTGAATGCTTTGCTAGCTCTCTAATTGGCCTTGTCATAAATATTGATGTATACAAAATGTTTAAACTCTTTTTTTGAGTCACAGAATTCTCTTTTGTGCTTTGGTTATAGAGTTGCCGTACAATGACTACTTTGAGTATTTTGGACCAGACTTCAAACTTCATATTAGCCCATCAAATATGACTAACCAGAATACACCAGAATATATGGAGAAGATCAAGTAAGTAATCTTGCCTTACCTAACAAAGTGGATCATGCAGATAAACTTCTGCAGAGTTTTGTCAGACACTTTTGAAAATTCACATGCTTTGCTCTTTCAGTTAAGCATTGCAGTACAGAAATCACATTTTTCTCTCAAAAGAGGAAATTTTAATGTGTCTTCCCCTACAGGATTGTGAGTGACCCATAAGTATAGACTTATAAACCACTAAATACAAAAATTTGAGACCCACTTTATTATTTTTTTTTCACCACTGTGAGTAGAGATGTCTGTTTTACTTGGTTTCCTGTTCTAATTCTGTAGAAGGCTTATCCTGTCAGGAAAGTGCCTCGTGTGTTCTGATGATTAGGACTTCTAATTCTCAGTTCCCTCATCTCAGCATAAATTGCGATTATCGTTCTTTGTCAACTGTAAAAATAAAAAGTTACATATGAACTTGGGCATGCAACACTGAAAAGATAATGAGGTACATGCAAGCTATTGAGTTATTTTGTTCAACAAGATATTTCTTATTGCCAAGCTATAGAGGATATTGGGGGAGGATTATTTTTGTTTCTGTTTTCTTGTTGTTGCTGGCCTGTGCCACTTCTGAAATAACACACCATTACTTTTCTTCAGATTATAAAGCTTTGATTATAAACTAATATGGTTATAAGCTAATATTTTACTTCAGTGACCCAGGATGCATGGCAATGGATGTGTATTACCAGTTCTGTGAAAGAAAATTGGCTAACCTGCAGACTTCTGCTGTCCCTTTTTCCTGTCCTTCCTTTGGACTTAAAAAGAGGAGCAGAGTAAACCATCCTGAGTTTGTATCAGTCTGTTAATGTTGCAAGGAAGTTATTTCGGTTACCAAAAATAGCTGAACAAAGATGTGAAACTGATTGCAGTGCTGGCAAACTTCTACAATGGCCTGTAAAATTCTCAAATCACAAAACTCATAAAAGCAGTTAAACTATTTATCAAATTTGAAGTGACTGAACTATAGATTGTGATTTATATATTTGTGTTTTGAACGCAAATCATAAAGAAAATGTAATTTTTAATGTGCATGGCAAAAAAAAAAAATCGTTGATGCAATCCTTAATATTTCTTTATAGGAATATAGTGCTTTAGCTGATCATTTGCCAGGCTCCTGCATTTGACTCCAACAAAGTATTCTTGATCTTTTTCTGGTACGAGTAAGCTGCAAAATGTACTATTTTTCTAGCACATCCCTGACACAGATTGCCTGTTTTCTATTTACAAAGAAATAATCTCAATTTTTGTAGTGGCACCCACAAGAAGAACAATGACCTGTCATTTTGAGAATCCTTTTTCTATTAGTTGCATTTTTTCCCAGAGATCCAGCTTTAGGGGTCTCCCTGCATTGACGAAATGGTTCTGCAGTCTTGTGATTTGAGTAGAGGCAGAAACTATAAGATTTCCAAAATCTAAACTTTCCAAAAAGCCCCAGATGCTGCATATCTTTTCAGGCTGTGCAGAGGAATGCTAAGCTAAGTATTACAAATGCTGCTATATCCTGCCACACTTTCCTCTCTACTTGAACCTCTCTGGAATGTTCCTTCTGAGTCCCCAGAGTCATCCAGCGACTCTTCTCTTCCTGCACATGGTGCTTTGGAGCATGGGTGACTGTTCCATCTGGTTGCTTAGACAGGAGAGAATTTCTCTCTGTTCTCCCTGAAGCAGCCAATTAAAGAATCTTATCCAGACTAGTCACTTCTGACCCTGATTCAGTGTTGCGCGCAATGTGGAAGTCTTCATGATTTAAGTGTCTGTCTTTCATTAGAGATTGGTCTGTCATCCAAATTTATACTCTAGTCTGCTATAAGCAGAGTAATACCAGTACTTGGTTCAGCTTAAATGGGCAGCATACACTGGCCCAGTGGAGAACTACAGTTTGAAGTTAGAGTGAAATATATGCTAAAAAAGGAAAATAATGCTTGAGTACACCATGGATACTAATGATGGATACTGTTAGGGATAGAAAGCTCTCTGTTTATTGTCAAGTGAAGTTGTTTCTTGTAAGAAGAAGCTTAGGTAAGCTGCCTTCAAAACTTGAAATCTTTTCTTTTCCTGTCATAAAGCTGTTGTACTTTTGTTATGATGTGGTCTACCTTTGGATGTCTTAAACTAGGATTTTGTTTTATAGATTGTGATTCTGGTATTTATTCCTGTTTTGTAAAAACCTCTTTATTGTTACCTGTATTAAGTCAGATTCTGTTTCTGATTAAAAACTACCCCAAAGCGCTTCTTTAGGAATTTGTCATTGTCATTGTCACATCCTTTTTTTTTTTTTTTTTCCTTCCCCTATTAGGGGAAAAAGTGGTTGTAGAATGCTGTATTTGGGAAATAAGAGAACTTGTTTCACATTTTATTTTTAAATACCTTTCTACTGGTAAAGACTCTAAATCATCTTTAAAGGCAGAATCTTGAATCTTGGGGATTTTAGAGCTCCTTGGGTAGTTAAATAACAAAACTGTGTTTTATTTCTGTTCTTGGAAGAACTTTTTATGTTAATCTGCAGAAAAATACTTTTCTATCACCTGTGAAATTTCAGATATTTCCTAGGATTCTAAATTCTTACTGTAAGATACTGGTGGATTAAGAGCAAAATGACAGAAGTTACTTTTGGTCTGTGTGATTTTGTTCAGTATTTTACATCCTGAAAAGCTGCTTGTGATTCCTGTGCAATTCCTGAAGCAAGCACTTTATCACAGACTGACTTCTTATATAACATACTGTCGCACGGTTATGGTCATTCAGTGCCAGATTCTGTTTAAAAAAGAACACTTTTATAGAAGTAAGCTTGAACATGTGCACTTACTGCTTTTCTTTTCTAGCTTGTAATAAGAAAACAAGGATCTTTTTAAGAAGGATTTAGCTCACTCCAATATTTTTTTAGAATAGTGAAACTGTGGATTAAAGCCAAAGTAGGTTAAACTTAAATGTCAGAATTAAACGCAGAAGCAAAGAAAATACTACTTCTGCATAGTGATAACTTCTCTCCTCTGTTACTTGCAGGCAACGCTTATTTGAAAACTTGCGTATGTTACCCCATGCACCCGGTGTCCAGATGCAAGCCATTCCTGAAGATGCTGTTCATGAAGACAGTGGAGATGAGGATGGAGAAGATCCAGACAAACGCATTTCTAGTAAGAAATATCTTTGTAGTAAGATGTGCCGGAAGCGTATTTCTGCATGTAATTGTTCAAAAGTCCAATCATAGTAGAGAAATATAGGCGTCTGCAAAACTTTCTCTCCTGACTTTGCTGCTAGTCTGCCAGTGTTGCAGTTATTAGTAGCATTTGTGCCCAAATCTGAGCATGTAAAAGATATTTTTACATCTTACAAAGCAGATCTAAAATGGATATTGTAGAAGTCCCAAATAAACTAACTGAAGAAAAATGAAACTTAGCTTTTAATTTTGGATCTTCAAACAGAAAAGTTCCCACTGATGTAAAGTAAGATAAAAATGTAAATTGAAATTCGATGTTTTTAAAAATAAGATTTCTTTACTTATGACTAGTATAAGGGAGTGTCTGACATGCATGAGAGGTGTTTTTTTTTTTTTTTTTGCACTTGTAGCACTAGCCTTAATTTACCATAAACATTTAGTGGTTAATGGGCTATTTTTCAGCTATAGTTAAGAGCTTCCTGCTTCATGTAATCTTCATGACACTTATTGAACTGATCCTTTTGTGACGGTTATTGGCGTAACTTCATCTTGGTAACTTGCCCATTTTCTGAACAGTTGAAACTCTATATTTGGTTTCCCTCCTCTAGCTTAGTTTCCCGTGTTTGAAATTAATTTGGTACATGCTACAATATATTTTTTTTCTGCACCTCCATAAACTTATTTTATGAAGTTGTCCTTCAGAGGCCCAGAATATTTTGAAAGGTAATGAAGACTGTTTTTATCCATTATTTAGTCCATCAGCATTGACTGAATATTTTTATCACTAGTAATTATTAATATGGTAGTTCTTTTTTTATTAGACTTGTTGTAGTTGGCTTTCTTCCGGCCTTTATTTTCAGTTAATTTTATAATTCTGAATCCTAGTCCGAGCATCTGATAAGCGCATAGCCTGTGATGAAGAATTTTCTGATTCTGAAGATGAAGGGGAAGGTGGACGACGAAATGTTGCAGATCATAAGAAAGGAGCAAAGAAAGCTAGAATAGAAGAAGACAAGAAAGAGACAGAAGACAAAAAAACAGGTAGGACTTTGATGTGATTTCATCCTACACTTCAGATTTTAAATTCCAACTCTAAATGTCTCCTATGTTATCAGTTTACTGACTGTTGAGATGATTTATCTTTTCCCATCACATTTAAACCATCCGGTTCAAGGTGTTCTTACCAAAACAATATTTTTAGCCAAGGGTGATTATGCTAAACAAACCTTACTTACCCCCAGGTTTGAAGTCTTAGTCAGAAGTGTATATAGCTCAAATGAAAATCAGGATTAAAAGTATTCTTAGGAAGAATGTGAATCAATGGCTATGCTTATATTTTTAAATATGGTAGGTTTCCTGTTTTGTTCTTCAGTATTTTGGATATATTAAAGTGTTTGTTCCTGTTTGGTTCAATGGAGGAGGCAACTAGTTGTTGTAGAATCCCAGAATAGTTGAGATTGGAAGACACCTCTGGAGATCATTGAGTCTAGTCCCATGGCTACTCAGGCAAAGTCAGCTAGGGCAGATTGCCAAGGACCTTTCCCAGTTGGATTTGAGTATCTCCAAGGATGGAGATTCTGCAGTGGAGAAATTTCTGCTTCTGTTTAAAAGAACCTGGGTAGTGTTTTGGTGGTAGTGTACTTCAAGGACTATTCCAAAATTAAGCTCTGTCTTAGGGCTACAGGACTATCACGTGGTGCTCGGAGGAAACCTGTGTCTAGGTCCTATGTTCCATTGTTATGGAAAGGCAAGCAAGACTTGCTCTGAGGTAGTTTGAATCACTTGTCATTGTGCCCAGAACTTTCCCTGGACAGGTGAGTTTAACAGTGAGTATGTGACCAATGTTGTTTTCCAAATTTACACGCTACAGGCTAGGAGCATATTTAACAAAACCCGGTCATACTGTTTTCTTCTGGAGTCTTAAAAATTTTATCTTGCATCTTTCTGTATACTTCAAACCTTATGTTATTTTTATTTTTAGATGTTAAGGAGGAGGATAAATCCAAGGACAGCAGTGGTGAAAAGACGGACACCAAAGGGTAAACCTTAATTAATACTGAATATGTTATGTCTTTGAGAAGCATTTAATAATCTGAAATTATAAATAAATCTGATTTCTCTACAGATCACTTTTAAATCTTTCTCATTATCACATGTTTTTACCTGTGTAACAATAGTAACTCCTTACTCTAAAAAAAGAAACCAACTTAATGATTTGTTTTTGCTTTTGAACAGAGCAAAATCAGAACAGCTCAGCAACCCTTGAATAAAAGATAGCCTCGCATCAGTTGCAGAACATAATACTAGAATTGGAGAATACCTAAAAGAAGAAAAGTTTTCATATCAAGAGAGACTGCTGATTTCATTTTGTACTATTTGGCATGGACCGTATTTATTTTCAAACGGCTTTGTTCTGGTTTTTGGCAAGTTGTATTGTGAGTTTTCTAATTACGACGCAGAAATTCCTTTCTTCACCATGCTTTATGTAATAGTATTTAAAAATGGATGTGAGTTATTATGTTAAGTGTCTAAACTGATCTATTAAAGTAATTTGCCTTTCCTGAGCTGATTTTACCTTTTTTGTAATTTTATCTTTATTAAAAAAAAAAAAAAAAGCACTTGGTTGTCTTTTCTGTATCATTGAACTACAAAGGGAAAACTCCATAAATCAAGCAGATTGACAGATTGACATACATTTGACATACATCTACCTTTAGTAGTTAGTAAATCTAAGAGGAGAGGTGGTGTAAACACAGGCTGGACTGTTGCTTTTACTCACTCCATACACTTCAGTGGCTTCTGTATGGAGGACAAATAAGTGCACGGTGATGCGAGTGGTGAGATTGGAACAAGTTGAATAAATGGACAAAGAGACTGAGTTGAGACTAGGTGGTTGCATGAACTTGCATTTTAATGTAAAGGTTTAAAGCTCTGTAGTCACATTCTCGGTATTGTCCATGAATCCTTCTCACCATAGAAGTCAAACCAAAATATTGATTTATTTGCTGTTCATAAGGTATGACATTTTTCAAATCTTGCAAGATAAGTGAAGAAATTTATGTAACTTACAACCCATTCTGTGGTCTGCAATTGAGCAACATAAAACTTTGTCCCTCCTCTAAAGAAGTTTTCTTTTTATTATATTATTATTTTTGATATTATTTTATTCCTTTTTGATTAGTCCTGATGCCTCATTTAAAACTAAGATCTGAGCACCATTTTTCTTTCTAATCTACAACAGAGCCAGTTTTGTACATTTCATCAGAGGTCAAAACGGAAGCTTTGATGTCCATGTTTCAGTAGTAAACTTGAAAGTTTGTAGAATTGTATTGTTATCTAGTCTGTGTGTGTCAGGGTTGGGGGGGGGAGATTTTTAATAATTTAATTACGAGTCTTTTTCTTTAATCTCTCTCTTTGGCCTAATTCATTGATTTATGGAAAACTATTAGTGCAATATTTGGAAGTATTTCTTCATTTATTTTATCCAAATGGTGTTTATTGAAGGTTCTTTGGAAGGCATGTGTTATGTGTCCAGTAATTTGCCTTTTATTTTTTTCCCAAATTGGAGTAACTAAGGATGAAATAAGTATTCCTATAGTCTTTGTATGTGTGTGGTTTGTGTGGTTTTGGGTTTTGTTTGTTTGTTTGTTTGTTTTTTAATAAGAATGTCATTGGAATTAATAAAAGGGCATAATCTTCTTTTAGACTTCCTAAACATTTTTTTTTCTTGGATCCCCATTTCAGTATTTGGAATCTCAGCTAAATTTTTTAAGAGCTTAAAGTATGAGATCTAGTACTTGTACTGGTGCTATTCTATCGCTTTCTATTTCTATTGCCCTCTTGGCGGTTGTCAGGTTTCCTGTTTGGCTTTGTCTGGCAAAGTTGGGTTTATTTTCTTGCATCAGTTCAGTCGAGCCACACATTTCTTGCATATCTTAAGTCCTAGCTCCATCCCTCTAGTTTAAGGACCTGTTGAGTTGAAGTAGTGTTGAATTAATTGCTGGTCCTATTGGAATAACAGATTGAACTTGCAATTAGAATTAATGGACTTTAAATACAGCTTTTTAAGGGAGAAAATATTTTCTGCATGCAGGTTTTTGTTTGTTGTACTTCTGACATCACAAAATTTTTATTTTGTTTTGTTTTCTTATACTGAGAACCTTCTCCTTACAGCAGTACCTATTTGAGGAAATGTGGAGCTCTTTTGGTTGTTTTGGTTGTAAGACTGAGGTACAAACGCTCCTAGTTACTCATGTTGGATCAGCTCATTTCACTGCCCTCATACAGACAAGAAAGAAGAAAGCTGTTTCATTGATATCTCTAGCAACAATAATTCAAAAATTAAAAGTAATTAAAAACTCTGCAGCTTTTATGCATTAGAAGAGGGACTCAACCTTCATCTGATTTCCTATTCTGCAAGGGTGGAAAAAAGGTATGGGGTGGAAGGGGGGTTGCTTTTGTAAATTAGTTTATCTGAGCTTTCAATAGCAAGCAGACATTTAGACCATCTAGGCCTTCATAAATGCTTTTCACAACCTGAAGAAGGTTGGGGAAGACTTGCTGCATTTTTTCTGTTTTGAGCCCTGCATTTGGGCACAACATCCGGGAGCAGAAGTGCAGTTTTCCATGTCATCTAATGCCTAACTCTGAAATGTGAAAAGGGTAAAAATAGAGGATAGAAATGTAGGTTCCCTCCGAGGGGGTGGGAAGAGATTAGTGGCAAACCAAGCATTCACTTGTATTTTTAAAAACTTCAGCACTTTTATGTTTTTTAGAGTAATTTTAACTTAATAGAATAAAAAATAACTTGCATCTAGGTTGTGATCCAAGATTATTTGCTTTGTCTCGCTTCAGCACAGAGCAGCATAACCTTGGTATGTGAATGAAATTGAACAATACTTGAACTGTAATTGATACTAGTTCTTTTTCTTACCTTTAGTAGGAGAGAGAACCTTTTTGTTTCATCCTCCATCATTTATTTAAAAAATGAGAGTGCTGCTAATATCCTGCTGAGTATTGATGAATATCTCTTCTATTAAAGGGAAATGTAATAATAAAATATACAAATTTGAGTAGCCGTATTATTTATGGAACATTCTTTTGGTTAACTTTTGCAAATTCCCTGGACATAAGAATTTAGTTTTTGTAGGTTTTTTTTTTTTTTTTCTCTCCTCCCCTCTTCCTTAAAGCATGCCGTTGCTCACATTTCTACAGTTTTTGCAGACTTACTCAGCAGTACTAGAGCATCTCTAGTGCTTTGTGTAAAGCCCCTTCTCAAAGGCCTAATAGGATGCTTATGGTTTATGCCTGGAGGAGAAAAGTTTAGAAAAATTTCTCCTTTTTCCCCCCCTTTAAAAGATCTGATCCATAATTCAGTCATATTTAGTCTTTAGCTTCACATGCCTGAGAAATATTTTTTGTTCCTTCTAAGCACCACTGATAGTCACCTTCCAAATTAAGAATAACTTTCTTTTTATTCTTTTTTTTATGCTAACTCATCCTGACTATGGGTGCTGAAGGCTTTTTTGCTGTTGTTTCATTAACTACCACCATTTCTCTCTTATAAATGACTTGGTAGATATTAATGTCATTGGTCCTCCTCATGAAACCATATTTTTGTGACTGGTTGGTCTTGGTAGGATCTGAGGATGCACAGACTTCTTCTAAAAATATTCCAGTATTTTGTAAGCTGTTATTTGCTGTAAACAACTCCTGTTGCTTATCTGGAAATACAAAGTATTCCCATCTCAGGAGCTGCAGATCTTGCACTTCTGTCTTCTTTGTAACTCTTCTTTTGCTGTGAGTCTGCTTAAGGACGAGAAACTAGATTTTTTGTTAACTTCTCAAAGTTCAGCAATGATATAAGCATGAATGAATATCATCAGGGCTGAAATGTATCACTTCTGGTTTTTGTTGATGTTATTTGGCAGGAATTGAATGTCAATAGTGCTTCTTCAACTGTTGCATATCTGAATCTAGCTTAAGACACTGACAGGAACAGCAAGGAAAATTAAATCTAGTTCATCTATAGGGTGAGCAGTTATTTTTAATGGTAATTTAGCTATAGCTAATGCATTCTGACCATATTTGAGGAAAAAAAAAAAAAACAGTAAAGCAAAATTTAAGTTTTTTTTTTTTAAATAGATTTGTTTAAATGGTCTAGGATTTATTTAGTGGGTGTTTTTGTTTTGTTTGTTTTGTTTTGTTGTAACCTGGTGGACATTTGTATATTTGCAAGACCTCCCTTCAAATATTTTTCACCAACTTGTGCTTTATCATTCTGTGAGCAAGTGATGTTCTGGGAACACAAATCTGAACATGAAGGGGGGAAAAATGCATACAAAACACACCTGCCTTGGATTCCGGAATTTTTTTTTCCAAGTAGAATCCACTCCCTGTGTTCATGCGTATGCTAGTGGTTCAAGGTGTCTGGATGATGTGGATCTCTAGCCATAAATTGCCAGTGGAATTTAGTTATCAGTATATTGAATCCTGCTACAAAGGATTATTGCATATCATTAATAGATGTAAAAAAATAAGATACTAAAATTTGGCAGCAAAAAATAGTACATATCAGTAATGGCTATCAATCATATTTTTAAGCCACCTANAACTAAATGAATTTAAAAAAAAAAAAAAAAAAAAAAAACCTTAGTTACCTGTGTACTAAGTCATTGAAAATGGAGATGAACATCTGTGACCATATTTGGTCATATTGTAGTACACTTTGAGACTGACAGCTGACCTCAACAAATACGATTGTGAATGCAGATGTAAACATCTGCTCTTGTGTATGGCTGCACTGCAGCAACAGATCACAGAAGGAAGGGCTCCGTGGGATGGAGCTGCCCTTAGTTACCTGTGTACTAAGTCATTGAAAATGGAGATGAACATCTGTGACCATATTTGGTCATATTGTAGTACACTTTGAGACTGACAGCTGACCTCAACAAATACGATTGTGAATGCAGATGTAAACATCTGCTCTTGTGTATGGCTGCACTGCAGCAACAGATCACAGAGGGAAGGGCTCAGTGGGATGGAGCTGCCCTTGTTCCCGCTGCTGCTTTTGCCTCAGCACCACCAAACGCGTGTCCTTTTGGCTCCCCAACCCATGTATAGGGAGTATAAAGCAGCCTTAAACTCTTTTAGAGAATACTGTATCTAATTGAAGTGTCATTCCTCATAAACAGATGACCTGACAAAATTAGATANGTGAATGCAGATGTAAACATCTGCTCTTGTGTATGGCTGCACTGCAGCAACAGATCACAGAAGGAAGGGCTCCGTGGGATGGAGCTGCCCTCCTTGTTCCCGCTGCTGCTTTTGCCTCAGCACCACCAAACGCGTGTCCTTTTGGTTCCCCATCCCATGTATAGGGAGTATAAAGCAGCTTTAAACCCTGCTTTTAGAGAATGCTGTATCTAATTGAAGCATCATTCCTCACACACAGATGACCTGACAGAATTAGATATCTAAGCATGTTAATAGCAAACAGATATAACAATTAACTTCCTAATTTTAAACTCTTATTAATAATAGTATAGTCCTAATGTCGTGCATGATCATGCTGCCAGAGAAGGAGGAGGAAGAAAAAAAGAAAAGAAAGCAAAAAAGCTGTGGCAAGCTTTAAGTAATTCCATGTTGAACTTGCCAAACCAGCTCCACATGGATAATTCCTATACTGAATTGGTCTTTGTTTTTAAATCTATTTTAAAAGCCTTCCCTCCTCCCTGCCCCCGCACTGCGTGGAGATGCTTTTAACAATATTTGATTCTATGAAATGCCCCAGAGAATTAGCTGACACAGGAAAAAATTCTATATTGTTGCACCAATGTTGTACTGCTGGATTAAGCGTAAAACAAAATTGACTCAATAGTTTAAAACCAATGGTTTATTTTGGTTGTGATTTTTTTTAGGTTAATGAGGAAGCAAAGACAGACCGATCAGTAGTATAGCTTGAAGTAGAGAGAAGATTTATTGAGAAGTTATTGAGAAGGGTTATGAGCAAAGTCTGGTGGACTGAGGACCAATTCTGTTTGGAAATTTTTCTTTAAATATAATAGCAACATTCTTTTAAAGTGTTGATACTTGGCACCTTTCTCTAGAATCTGTAATTACCAGAGAGATTTGCGACAGCTCAGATGTGAAGGTTTGCACCATCCTAGGTCCTAGATCCTGGGTTTGCACACCTAGGATTTTTAAATGGGAGCACTTTCATTGTTACGGGTGTGCCTTTAAACCTTCTCAGAGTGTGAATGGCGGGACGTGCCTCCCTGATGGCATGACCCTTATCTTTGTCAAAATATATATATATATATATTTTTCTGGATTGTTCCGTGAGTGGTAACAGACTAAAGGAGTCCTTGAATAGACAGTGCTGCAATAAATGCAGATCCTGATCTGCAGATACATATGTTACCAGTCTAAAAGAATGTGCCTATGCATCTGAACATCAAAAATCCAGATGCTTCATTTAAAAAAAAAATGCACTTCAGAACCTCTTCTTAACTTACGCGTTTCTTCAGTCTAAGTGAAATATTAAATGAGAATCTCTCTAGGTGCACAGAATAGTCTTATTCGCCAGAGCTGATGTTGATCTAAACCCTTGGCGACACAGGAACGAAACACAAATGCCCGCTCGAGAGGAGGAGCCTGCCCTTGTGTGCCCACACAGCACAGCACGTGAGGGGGTGGCACCTGCTGAGAACGCAGCTTTGTTTGGGAGAAGCAAGGAAAGGCGCTGCATGCATTTGGCCTGGACGACAAAGAAGAAGCCCCGCTACAAGGAGATCAGTCCTGCTCTTCAAGCCCTAGTGAAGATGTGTTTACGGCACCTTTAGAAGAGCTTGTTAGGTAGCAGTTCCGTGGAGACAGTTTGGAGGGTCTCTGCTTAGTGTAATTCAAACTGCTTCTCGTGAAAGCTCCTTTGCCAGCAGTGTTTCTGGTAGGCTGGTATTTCTTGGCCTAGACTGCAAGCAGGAGACACAGGAACTTATGGGGCTCTCATAACTATATACGAGGCTCTTAAAATTTATAGTGATTTTACTTGGAAAGCTTCTTCATTCTTTGCATTATGGGAGCTGCCTATGCCGAAAGCTATGTCTGTATGTCATGTGAGCAGGGGGGAAAGAGGAAGGTTGCTAAGGAGTAGGCTGGGAAGGAAGAAAATCCATCATCTGAAAATTGTAAAAGCCTGACAAGCCTTTTCTGTTCTGTTTACCTTGCCAGATGTTTCCTATTCCCAAATGAATGGTATCTTAAGTGTGAAAAGAGTGAAATAATTTAAGAGATGAACTATCTGGGGTGCCTAATCTGAAAGACTCATTTGGGATTTGATGTTCAGAGGCAGATAAACAGCAGTTCTCAAAATCAGGACCTCCAAATGAAAATTACTACATACAGCTTGAACGTCTTGTGGTTTCTAAAGAGGTGAACTGAAATTTTGGCACGTACGTTAAATCCTCATGTGACAGTATTACGTATTGCGTATGCACCTCTCTTGGTTTCTGTATGCTTCGTAAAGACATGAAATGTTACTTTATAAACTCCTGTTTTTACCATTAAAAATATGTCTACTACTCTTACAAATCTACACTGTTTAAGATTTGTTCTCATCTCAAATTGCAAAGTATGAGTGCAGGGTAGGAGAATGGTGCTGCAGGCGTTTTGTGTGCGCGTGTACCTCCCGCTGTCCCCGTGGCTTGCATGTGTAGGCACCTACAGCAGAGCAGCAGCGCATGAGGCCGTGGCCACGGTGGCTTTAAGCCCTGAGAGAGAGAAGCCTCAGCAGAAGGTTAGGGGAGCTGCTACAAGGGTAAGTGCTGGGACAGATAGCAAGTGAATGTGTGTTTCCTGCAGCAAGGCCGCTTGAAATGACCTTGCTCAGCTTTTGGTAGCAGTCTTGTTAGGACAAAGTTAAAATTACTTTGTGGGTGGACTGAGCTTGAAGTTTTCGGTACCCGCCTGGAACTTGAAATGGGTCCTAGGAAACAAGCTGTGGTTCTGAGGGGGTGGGGAGCCAACAAAAGAGGAATTGGGGACTCCACCTCTTCCCTTCTCCGTGTCCGGAAGTTGTGGGAGTTTGTTTTGGTGTCACCCTTGCGGGGACAGACGCTGCCTCCAGGGCAAACACAAGACGTAGGACTTGACTCCTCTGTACTCTGCAGCAGTGAAATGCCGTAAACAAGGCCTGCCTCCACCTACAGTACAGGTTGGTCTAATCACGGCTGATACAAAAGATGGGTAAGGTCCTCTAGAAACTGTTCAGAAAAAGTATTACTGCCAAGAACCTCATTAACAAGTACTCAATCAGCAAGCTTCTAAGACGTAAACGCTCGGAAAATACCCAAAATACCCAAAGAACTGGAGGTTTTTTTTTTTTTCCCTAAAGGTGACTAAGCGAAAACGTGTTCAAAACATCCCCAACTCAAACATTGCTTTCTCCACCTCTCCCTTATCTTCCGCTTTCACACCATCTAATTTCTGCCATCCACCTAATCACAAGGCGATATAACAGTTTGGATTGGGAAATTGATCTGGCACTTAAAATAGCTCAGGAAACAGGTTCTTCGATTTGACTTCCTGCCTGCCTGACTGGCACAATGTGCAGCAAGGAGCAGTGATCACTTACTGTAATACCAGGATTAATGCAGGGACCTATGAAACTTTTTATTTGTTTTTCCTATTGCCTTGTTTCCTTAGGACTGGTTCTTCAGTGTACAAATCACATCTACTTAACAGTATTATTGGAGTACTCCATATTGAAGGTGCTCTACTTTTTGGTATCAAAGTTCTCAAGCAATGAGTAAAGTACTCCTTGCTTAGTAAGACACAGGACACTGATGTTTCATTTTTAAAGAGAGAACAGCTCCTGATTAAAAGAAGGTTTGAGAATTTGTTGCTTAACTTCTCTTGAAATCTCAGGCTGCTGCTCTGAAAAGGACTTTTTTTGGTAAATCTGTGATTAAAAACCTGAATGTTTCTTCACAATAAAACTTTATATGATACACTAAAAAAAATCAACAAAATATTTTGCCTTGTTTCATTGCTCCATTGTTTCAGTTGTTATTTTTTCCTTCTGTCCACATTCTCCAAGACCAGGTGGTGGGGCTAGTGAAATGCTGGTGCTGCTTACCCATGTTCATTGATGCACTTGGCACTGAGGAGCGGAGCTGTTGTGGTCTTGTTATTGTGTGTAGCTCGATTTATTGTTTCAGTTCCACTTCTATCTGAAGATTTGTTGCATACAGGGGGGTTTGTTTGTAAATTCCTTTGGAGTTTCCCAGCTTTTTGAGATCTGAAGGGGTTTTTTTTTTCTTTCAGGGTTCTTTCTCTGGCAGAAATTCTTGGATGTGTTCTTCAAATTTTCTATTGTCTTAGGCTTCTTGTATATACTTTTTTTCCACCCCAACTTTCACTATTAACTATGATTTTTTTCTAATTCGTTATGGAATTTCAATTTAAAAGTCATCTGTGCAAAATTATTTACTTAACAGTGTAAATTCTTCTCTTAGAAAAGATGTTACTTTTTTAAAACTTGATGGGAAATATGCATTTTGCATATTTCTCACAGAACCCCTGTGAGTTAATGAGTGATATTGCTCTCTTTTTATTGATCAAAATCAGGAGACACCAATTACAAATTCTTAATCCAGTGCAAATTAAAATGAGATTTTTAATGCTTTTTTTCCCCTCCCATCTCATTTTTAGGCCACCACTGGGTCTACTTTTTTCTTATGGTCTGAAACAGACAATGGATAAAGAGCCTGATGAAAACAGTTGTAGACATGGCAAATACCAGATATTGAAAGAACATACATAGCACAGGATAATATATTAGCCACTCATACACTCATATTGACCTTTGTCCTTTAATGCCAGGATGCTCTTGTGCTGCTTGAAAGCAACATATTCAGAAATAAATCACTTATTAACCCCATCGTCACAAAACAAATAAGGCAGTTCAGCACAGTGTCACAGTACTGAAAGGAAAGAAAAAGCCCTTGTTTTGTAGATGGTTAGGAATGTGTTTTGGAGATTTTTTTTAAAGGCCTGGTTTATACCATCTGAAACCCTCCCCCAACTCCCCAAAGCTCTACAGATTACCAGGATTCTGGAAGAGTCTTGTTCAAAAAGCAACATAATAACTTTACGTGGAATGATCTATTTATGTGTTTTGGATCCATCTTTTGGAATGCTTTAGTGAGATGTAATTCCCCTAAAATCATATGGATGCTATAAAATGCATTAAAATATTTTATTCTTTAACTACAAAGAACCTTTTGTTAGGTTCTTCCCTTTCTGCTCAGCAGCCAAGTAGCCGTGCACTGCATATGGTGGCCAGGGGTTAGATGGGTAAAATGGATCTAAGGATTGTGAAGTTTAACACTACTGCGCCTAAATTTTGATTGCCTGGACCTGTTGGCAGAATCTCCATTCTTTAGTGTTGCACCTTCAGTGAAGCCTGCCGAACAGAGTGATGAACAGAGTTTTAGAGTGATGATTAGATTATGCTTATGATTCTCCCAGAAGATGGGAACTGTAGGTTTTAATTCACTCAGAAATGTGATAAAGAAGAAGCTTCTTGTATCCAGGATGGTTTTTCCAACTGGTCCTTTGATGGGATACATAAGCCTCTTGCCTAAGACAAGCAGAGGAATGAGAAGAAGGCTCCTGATTGGGCTCAGTGAATACATTCCACTTTTAAAAAGGGATCAGACCTAGTGTTGGATCAAGATAGAAGTACTAGTTAATTAAATTGTCTGTGCCAATCTAGATGTTGGTAGGTTAAATGCATCCAAAATGTATGTAGCGTTTTGAACATGCAGGGTGTTCTGCTAAAACAACCAACATGAGCAACCAACCAGCCATGTTGTTTCCAGGTAACTATCCACAGAAAAATGACAAATTGTCCAAAACTGCGCAGCGTGGTAGCAGAGAAACTACAGCAAAACAACTTTTAAAGAGTCAGCCAGAGAAGACAAGGGGCTACCTCATGCAGGAAATGAAGGTAAAAGCACGTAGAACAAAAGTCATGTGTTTTGGAGATCAGCAGGTGTATATGAGTCCAGCTATACTGAAATCAAACCTGTTGAATCCGTCCTATTTCTATATACAGCATTTCAGCATACATAAAAGGAGAAAGCGAGTTGATGCATTTGGCTGCTAAATGATTATTTGTTTGTAATTGCTACATTCAAACATATGGGTTTTGTTACTTTATCAGCAGAGTTCAGATGCACTCTTCTCCAAAGAGGATAGCAAGGCTGGCTGGGTCAAGAATTTCATCTGGCAAAGAATACAAAGCTGCATGTATTTCAAAGCCGGGTTGGTGTTGTCTCCCTGACTCATGATACACTAACTCTTCTCTATCTGTCAGTAAACACGTTTGGTTCTAGGTGTCAGTTTTGGTCTGGTTCTTCACTATCTCAGGATTATCTTATCAAGACTGTTTTCTTTCATGTGAAAAGAGTGCAGTTGCATGTGGGTATCTGAGCACACTTGATCTTGTAAGTGTGAATCTGCATAGTGTTTTTGGAAGATTGCCATAGATTAGGGTTGGTTACCAACTGATCCACCAGTTCCTCCTCTCCTCTCCCTTCCCCTACCCTCCCATCTTTATATCATTTAATCTCCTAGATATATATACTTATCATTGTTTGATTTGTTTGTTTGTTTGTTTTTGCTTTCACTGGCAGTTGGAAATCTTTAAACTTTTGGCATTTAACGCTTTACTGGTTCATCTAAAACTCTCTTTGCCAAACGCATTGTCCTCTACAGCATGGTGCCTTAGCACATACTGTATATTACCTTTTAGAGCTTTGCATGATAAATAAGGATTGCTCATTTGTATATTTTAGAAGAGTAGTTTTTCTGTAGCTTCATACATACTTTAGCTCATGATAATCCTGCCATGGCATTGCAGAAAAGACATATCAAGATCACTCCCTGAGGTGGAAATCAAAGATTTTGTGGAGATTTACCCCATTTCCTCCATGCTCTGGATTAGTATGGGCAAGCTGAATAAAATTTTCAATATGGTCCTTAAAAATATCATTTATTTTTGAGTCAGCTGAACATCTTCACAAGCTTGTTTCTTTCAGTTTTTGTTGTGTCTGTTATTGAAACAAAAAAAAATTAGTGCTGTGAAACTGATGTATTAAAGCGCATGACTTGAACGTATTCAAGTGAAGCTTTTAGCTTCACTGATTCACAAGGCAGATGAACATATGGTGCAATTACAGTTTTCTACGTACAGTCCCTACAGAATCTCCAGTTAAGCAAGTGCCCAGAATTCTGTATTTTAAAAAGTTTTCTGTTCTCTTTCATTTAGCCTTTTAAAAGCAGAAATATTTTGCAGCCCCTTTAGACACTGGAGGCAATTATTTTTAGAATTTCTAGACTCTCAGCAGACCTTCTGCTTGCTATTTCAGCAAGAGCAGTTCAACATGCAACAAGTTACAGACTTCAGACCTCTATAGGCTGCAGAGCCATTCCCTTTTTCTCTTTGCAGATACCAGGACCTGCTATATTCTTCCAGTCTCCTAGTTCTCACTCAAGCTCTTAGACATGTCAGTGGTTTTCAGGCATTTTTTATCCTGGCTCTAGCTGTAAAGTAGGTCATTTAGAGTTAGAAAAGGATTTTTTTTCAGATCTTATTCCCAAAATATGTCACTTAGAATTGACTGAAACCATTTTGAGTATTTCCAAAAGCTAAAACTATGCAGAGTAGTTAAATATTTCATTTAAAAATATTTCCTTCTTTTGCTTTGAAGTGTTTTTCCTAGCAAATTAACCAACTTTTTGTTTAATGTTAAAATCTATAGGTAAACCTGATACAACTTTATGTACTTTCTTTTTAACTGCCTGTTGTTGAGAAAAAGGATTTTTATGATTTTTTCTTTGGTTGTTTTATAAGGTTGTTAAAAAAACAAAAATCAATCAAAATTCACTTTGACTGCTGAATAACAGAACAAACCCAGCAATTTTCTGCACAGCTCTGCTGCCTGTTCTGGTGCTGGAGGCTATAGGCTTATTTTTTGCTTTCCCTATGGCTTTGTTGTCACTCCCCATTCTGTTCTTTTATTCAAGATTAGGAGACAGCAGCTTTCTGTATGAAAATAAGAACATGGAGATCTATATGAAGGTAAATATAACACAATATTGCATGCAACATTCAAGTACAGGGAGAGTGAGCATACTGAGTGAAGTTTAGGTATGTGGAAATATCTATGCATATAAACCTGGGTTCTAGATTACTTGATTTGTGAACTGTGCGCAAATTCAGTAGGCCTGTGGACATTTTGAGCCGGCCTGCTTCTCTTGTGGAAGAGACAGGAAAAAATACTGGCCAGTCCCTATACACCGTGTAGTTTGCTAATTTGACAGATGAAAACCTATGCCAGTATCTACCATAGCATCTTTCCTGGAATACACACAAAAAGAGAAAGGAGTGTTAGTGTGAATATGTAAATAAGTTTTTCAGTTACATTTATAATTAGCCACCATAGAGAAAAAAGACAACCATCTCACTGGGGAAGAGTGAAACTCATTTGAAATCGGATTCATGGGAGAATCCCAAATAGTCCTATGAGATCTGTAAAGAGTGTGTTCATTTATCTCCATGGATAGTGATTTAGGATTTAGCATTTTTAAGATCTATGAGACTTTAAGTTTTATTAATGCTGAAGCAGATCACATTTCTAGCAATAAGGAAGAGGAAGAACCTGCATATTAAAAAACATAGGTCTGGAAAACAGTTACACATTACATGGAATATGAAACAAATAATTTGTTCAGCTGTGCCTTTTGAAAAGCCTGATAAGGGGTAAGGGATGCTTCAATAAGACAAGTATCCAAAACAGCACAGGCAGGAACCTGAATTCATTTCTATTAAAAATATCAACAGAGCATAGCCCTACCAAGAATGGAAATATTTTCTGCTTCTAGGAAGGTGTCAAGAAAAATATGTTTGAGCAGATACCAGAAGAAGTATTAATAACAGTTATAGCTGCAGTGGCCTTCACATACTAAGACTGGATGTCAAACATACTCTAGCAACCTTCTGAAGATTTAGCCCTGAATCTCTAGATGTACAATCCTGGCATTTTAAGGCAATTACTTCATACATAGTGGTCATTTTCTTCCTCGAGGCATGCTCTGTGGAGGTCTGGGTGCTGGAAGTGACCATCATTTGACATGATCATGAACAATGATCAACATTCCTCTTTAGTGAGTCCCAAAATTTCACAGGTTGCCACAGCAGGTCAAGAGGACGAAGTAAGGCTTGATATTGTAGCACAAGCTGTTGTGGGGATGGTCAGCCCATGATCCTCTGTTGTCCTGGATTTTGTAGTTTCAAGCTGACTCCTGCAGATGCCAAAATTCCAGTAGCTGGGTCTACAGTTTTATAGTTGACCAGTGGCTCATTCACTTCTTTCTGGTGCAGAGCCATCCTAAGTATACGGCTTATATCCCTGTCTTCTCCTTGAAATGCAGACAGATTAAAAAGTCATTCTTGGAAAAAAAAAAACACGCAAACACTACTAATATTCCAACTGCTGGCATACCGTTATTTGAAAAAGCAATCATCTTTCTGAACCTGATCTGTTTCTGTCATTTGAAATAATAACAACCTTGTAAATAAATTCTCTCACACACACTGACGTGGCATTGCACAAAATCACAGGAGAATATTTCTTATTAATTAAAAAAAAAAACCTCAGACTTCAGAAACCAATTAAACAATAGGGTGGTATTGTTTTGCAAGTAAATCATATCTGGAAACTTTGAAGAATGAGAAAGAATGTTGAATAATGAGAAAAAAATAGTTCTTAGAAAATTATTTTCAAATGAAATAATCTCTTGGAAATGAGACTTATACTAGTTGTGCAGAGCTGACAGAATTCTGACAAAGCGCTGAATCCATGTTCGCCTGAGTCCACATGGAGTACTAAAGTTGACTGTGGAACAAAACCAAGATTCAAGTTGCCCTGGTGATTTTACTAACCAAAAGACTTTATGAGCTACTGAAGCTTGCCTGTGCATCGATTACATGAATTGTAATTGTCTTGTCCACAAAGCAAGGATTATAATAGACATATACAGGGGGAAGGCTGGTTGTTTAATGTTTGCAAAGTACTTCTGAATGTGTCAAAAAAAACCCCCACATAACTCCTAAAAAGGTGATCAAATTATCCATTACCTTTAACTATAAAACAAGACTGTACGTATAACACTGAATGAGGAGCAACAGATAAGTTTTTTACATTGAATGAAATCCAAAGAAGAAACCTGAAAACCCAGTGACGTTATTATTTGACATTAATACGTGCCAGACCACATAACTGTAAGGAAACTGAACTACTTACAGCAGATGTCAAATTAAACAAAAGGTATGACAAAAAACGATTCAATATTTTATTTCCAAAAGTGTAAAATATAATACATCATTATAATTCCTCCCTTCAGAGAATAAAATGTCATCTTCCATGTTTATGGAGTAACACTGAGTTTGGAAAAAGTTTACAGCTGCAACGATTCTTTATCACATACCAAGAATGTACTATATTCACATTTTAAAGAGCTGGTCACAGTTCTCCTTATGTTTGTATGAAAATAAACAAAGATTTAGACAGCCTACACAAGCTCTGTTGTAGGAACACCCCTGCAGAGGATTTGTTGTTTTTTCATTTTTATCTGATATGAAAGCTGTTTACATGCATGCAGATGACAGAAAATGTTTCCTGTCTCTGCAAAGACCTCAGAGCAAGACTTTAAAGATTTTAATAGCTATTAAATTTTATTTATTTTGGCTTTTTGAATTGATTTAGCTGAAAATGGAGAAAATCAAGGCAAGATATAGTTCCTTGTATTACAAGGGGAAAAAAAAGGGAGTATCCCCATTCTTTGTGTGTGTGCGTGTGTGTGTGTGTGTGTGTGAAACTAGAGGGAAATTATGTTATCTAAAATATGTCCTTGTGGATCAAAACCGAAACGCCAATCCTGGGGGTGCTCAGGCTCTGCCCATGTCAGGTGGTGCTTGGGATGGCGGTGAAGCCCTCTGGACTGCATGGTTGGTCCCTAGCTTTTACGAAGAAATGTGACTTTGTTGAGCTGGATCCCTCTATCACAGAGTGCCAGGAGCTTAAAGGGAAAACTCTGAATGGAAGAGGACTAAATCTATATCAACTTTCTAAAAACAAAAACAAAAAAAGCCTGAGCAGATGCGTTTTCACTGCGCTGCAGGAGCTTTCCCGTGGGTAAGCCTGGCCCGTGGCACAGCCGAATGCTCCTCGTGGTGCGCAGGACCCTGGTGCTCCCCGCCAGGCGCCTCAGGGTGCTCCCAGGCACACCCAGGCAGCGAGGCCAAGGGCAACTTCCAGACTGTCAACAAGGCGGCTGGGTGGTCGGGAGGCTTCGGAGCACGCGGGGCTCACGCCTGCTCTCGCTTTCCTCCTCGTCTGGGGCAAAGCCATAACCTGGTGGCTGAGATAACTCTTTATTATTTTTTTTTTTTTTAAACACAAAGTAGAGCCCTTAACAGAGTGTGGTTTAACCCGAAGTACCTTCTGGTTCAATTTAGCAGGGCATTATGGAGAAAATAATCATAAATAGGCTAAAAACAATATGCTCTCCTTTTATAACATGTGTTCTTCTACATCTAAGAAATCTTTTGTAGTGTTTTGTGGCCAGGAGGAAAGCAAAATATCATTGCTGTTGCCTTGTGAGCTCATGGACTCTCCTGTGAGGGCACCTAAGCACCACCAGTGACATTAGAGAAGCCTTTGCTTGGAGAGTAGTGCCCTATAGCCACATCCTGTATCAGACCATGCTGTTTTGCTCCTGCACAAAGCCTGGGAATATTGTTCATGGCACATCACCATGAGTGCTCCTGGTGGTCCCTGGGAACCATCCTGTGCCTTTTGCAACATCAGGGTGCTTTCCGTTCGAGGTAATTGAATCCACCAATGTGTGGATACGCCAGTAAAGAGGGTTGTCTGTGGGAACACAGTCATTGTGGTGGCTCCTGTGGATGCGTCACTTTCCAAAGAATTTCAGCTAACAGAATTCTACAACTGTTAGAATAAATGACAATTACTATATTGTATAGTGATAGGTCTCTGAACCAACAAACGTTAAACATATACAATCCAATTTTACTTTGTTCAGTTTTGCTGCCAGAGCATTCACTGACCTGATGGACTAGTAAACCCCTAGCGATTGTTGTTAGGCTGAGGGAATACAGACCTCTGCAATTTTCATGCAATACTCAGCTAAATACTTTGTAGTGATAGCATCCTAAATTATGGGTATCAGGAAACACTAAACAGAATTATGCTGCATATACATCAATTTGTGGAAAAAAAACAGTGGCTATGGTCCATTAATAATGCTGCATTCAACATCAAGAACTTGAGTTTCAGGATAAAATAATATCAGTGCTGGAGAAGGGATGAAATTCCAAACAGTTGAGATGGACAAAGGTAGAATAAATTAATTTACTCAAACATAATAACATACCTTGAAGACAGGATATTTTTCCCTCTGATGCTATTCATTTTCCTGAACAACCAGCTCTGAAATTCTGGGAGCTTTTAATTCCTTCCACAACAAGAGAAGGTAATAAGTATTTCACACCCACTTATACAAAAACAAACCGCATTTGCAGGCAAAGGTGGAGATACTTAATGAAAATGCCATATTGCTACATTTATCATATTTAATGGTCTAGAGGAAAATTGCAGGTTCTTACTATTCCCATGACAGCATTTAAAAAAAAAAAAAAACTTATTATGGATGAGATTTTAGTCATTCTCCTATACATATATGTGTGTATGTATGTGTGTACATACATACACACAGCACAGTAAAATGCCTTTTTTTCAGCTAATATTGCATTCCTGTAAGAAATATTTTAGATGGACAAGATCATAGCTTTACTTCTCATAAATCTTGTAAAAGATCTGTAGGGAAAAGTGCAAAACAGAAAAAAAAAATCTTAAATGGGTCATTATAAGCCCGTCTATCAGGCTCCTTTCAGCAGCTCCAGATTGACAAGAAAATCACTTACTGATCGACAGTTTGACAGGTATGAACTTTCTGAACTATGAATTGTCAGAATTGGCATTTTACCCATTAACAGTAATCGTAATAGTGTAGCTGGAGCCAGAGAATATAGTCTTTCTTGCAAATAGCATGACACTGTAATTTTATATTTAGGCATATTTTGAGGCTGTTATGTTTGTGATAATAGCACTGATATTCGTTGTGCACCCATTTAAAAGAACGGTGTGTTTTTAGTGCCTGTAAAAGGATATTCTCCAGCTAGAGCACCAGGTGTGTATGTAAAAGAAAAAACAGAAAATCACCCATATTGTGCCTGAATTCTGCTTTGAAGCAATTGGCATTAACATCAGCTGCTCTGGGCTGCCTCGGCCTGCTTCCTAGGGCTTTCACTCCTCTCCACATGCTTGTACATGCACAGCCAAACCATAGGCAGCCCAAGAGGAGGATCGCCCACCCACCATATCCCGGCACAGAGACCACAGCTGGAAATAAAAGCTTGCAGCAGGGAGTCCCCGTCCCGGGGAGCTGCCCATCTGTGCTGAGAGAGGGAGTGAAAGGGAGCATGTGTTTCTCGCATAGACATATTTCCCCTGGGAGTTAGACCGAGCACGTCCCACATATTTCACATGAGCTACTGCAAAGCCGTCACTGGTTGTTAGGGCTTGGAGCTGTTTGTAGGATGAGTAGGAGCAGAAGTAGCCTGGATGTGGGAAGGCATTATGGCCCATTCATAGACCTGACCTTACCCCATCATCTGATCAGTTATTTATCTGTGCAGAGTATTATGCTAGACTATGTTCCAGGGGTCTATCTTCAGAGGGCAGCATATAAAGACTTAAAGCCAAAAGAAGAGAAGAACAAAGAATTACCTAAATCTCCTATTCAAACCTAAGAACCCTCCCCCCTGATCAGAGCAGCAACAAACTTTAATGAAAATACAAAACCAGAATGAAAAAAGGGATCGCCATTGCATTTCATGCTTGAAGAACCAACTAGACAAGTGATATTTCTGAGAAAGTAAATTTCATTTAGACACACTTCCTGTAGATTTAAACTTTTTTTTGAAATACAGCAGCTTGCAGCTGGAGAAAGAACTCTATGACTTTTATGCATAATCACAAAGAATTATGTTTAATGGCATGGTGAAGAGAAAATACAGTTTTCCTGAAGAAAGACTTTCTAAAGAAAGAACTTGCAACTTTGGGGAGCAGGATCTAATGTAACAGATGTCTCTGATAAGACTAAATAATTCCAACTTTTTCTCACTATCGTTACAACTTGTTCAGCTCCAGGGGGTTCATTGCAAGTCAGACTGCACAGGGAGAGCCCACACAGCCGCTCCAGTTTTCATTACAAGCCTGATCAGTTTTGCCAGCAGAATTGAGTTGGTTGGGACATTTTATCCAAGTGGAAACAATGGCCAAGAATGAAGGAAAGGTTTATTTTTTTATTTTATTTGTTTATTTGTTTTTAAGCAGCTATAGCTTTAACTACTCCAAGTTCTTGCAGCCCTCCGATGCTATCACATGTTTCTTTTTGGCTTTGTTTCCTTTGCAAGGGACAGAGGAAAAAGGAAGGTGATAATAACAGAAAGTAAATAACATAAAAGGATGAGACTAGTAAATACATGTTTCCTGTGAATCTAAATACACACTGGAGAGAGGCGATAAGGAGAACTGCGACTCCTGGTTCCATCCAGGTCACTTGCTACTATTTGAAGGAGAGTGCAAACACATCCACTGGTGCCACAGAGACAGGACAAATGTCTTACTCTTCCCTGTAAACAGAAAATAGCTTTTGAATAAATAGTAAATTGCCCTAATTTTTTGTTTCTAATATACAAGCACCCTGCTTGGCCCCAAAGTTTGTCACACTTTGCAGACTTCTGCTGCAGAGAGAGACCCAAGTCAGTGGAGGTTTAAGGCAGATTGACCTTTAGACCTACAGATAGGGTTAGTGAAATCCTACCAGGAATCAGAGAAGACTTCCTCTCACCGAACGCTTGCTCACCAGCTGATTGCACCATGTTCATCCCCTCTCGGCATACACCAACATGCTGCTTTCTGGAAAAATACACAGGACAAACACACATTTGGGCAGACATATCTATCCGGTATCACCAAGCTTATTAAGTTCAAACACAATTCTCCTTGGAGAAATCCTTGAAGAAGAAACCTGAACAGGAAAGGTTTTCATTCTGCATTTCATATGGAGCAGATTTGGCATGTAGAATATCAGGCATTAAAGCCATCAGAGCATAATTTGTTCAAGGCAAAAATAAAGATGGATTTCTCACATGTTTGAAATACAAAGTCATTATGTGTCATATCCTTTCAAATGAAAAGACTATCAGGCTGTGATGGATACACCAGCTGCACTAGATTTTTCTCTTACCAAAAGTTTGCAGTGAAATAGTTAACAAGTCTGGTTTTTACATTGTCAAAAGCAGACTTCATTGCTAGCATCCCACTGAGATGAATGAAGGCAGCTTATGTCTAGTGTTATTGTTTCCATGTGTTTGGCTCCAGACTCAAGCCAGCGTTCCCTCAGTTTATACTTGAAAGGTTATCTTCACAACCAGAAGAGACAGAAACTTTCTGTAAATATATGTATGTGTAAAGAGAAGGGCAAATACAGGTTAACTCCACTTATTCAGTCCCAGCTTTCCTAAATTTATGTTTAGATAGTTATAGTGAAAAGAATTTTGTTTACACAAAGTTCTGATTATTCAAGTGACTGAGACATCCTTTATAAATTATTTGTTTTTTATTAGATATACAGGGCAATTTGATCAATACTAAAGCATTTTTACCTCATATTTAACAATTTTTAGCATTTCAGAATAGGAAATAAAGATTGACCTAACAAAGTGTACAGTAAAGAACAGGAAAAAAATATACATCAAGGAATAGAAAATGGAGGGAATTATGTTGGATTATAATTTTGACAGAAATATATGAATATCTGCATTTAGGTAAATATGTTACTTATGAGGCAATATACTGCTCATAACAATGCTGTTTCAAGAGAATGTGTGTTTAGAGAGTGGAAGTGCCTCAGTCAGCCTCATTTTTTTCATGAAATTCTTCTCAAAGCCTGGGTTAGTTTCCTTTCCTCCCATTAGTAACCCACTACCGAAGTTTCTGCATGGAAGAGTGCACATTACTGTGCATTACCTGAGCTTCCCCAGAGACAAGAAGGATTTGAAAACAGCTTATATAGATCGTTATTTTACCCTGCCTTGAAAATTATCCTTCTTCTCTGAATGACAGAGTTCAGATAAAAGATAATTATTGAGGTGTTTCTCCTAGGGAGCAGTAATAGTGCTGAACAGAGTATTGCCAGAAACACCTATTTTTGCTTTTCTGCTGATTAACTAACTTCTACTAACTTCTGATATGGTCTCATGTGTACTTTCTAGCTATAACACAGTATGTTGTTTTTTATCTTCTGCAGTACCTACTAGTAACTCAGGACTTTTTCTCTTACAGAAATGAGTGTTTTTTCCTTTTTTTTTTCTTTTTTTCTTTTTTTTTCTTTTTAACTTTAAATCTGATCATTCCACAGCCATTTAATAGTGTCCTGGAAAAAAAAAAAGTAATAAACTGATATGGATGATTTAAGAATATCACTGCAGGGTCTAACTTCTAGGTCCTCTCTTCTCCCAGAGCAATTGAAACCTCATACATGGAATCATCTGAGTCGTGTTCAGGTGGTCCAAGTTGCAGTTTTGCCCGGAGGCTGCTGTTTCTTGTTGGTGAGAGGCCTCTGAAAGCTTGGCATCACCATCACCCAGCGAGCACAGCAGACACATGGGCTGTGTTGACAGACAGCAGGCGTTGAAGATGTCTGAATACAGTTTCTGGGATCTCTAAGAGTCAGGTTCACAAAAGCCAGTCTGCAGATTGGGAAGTAGATCTGTAAATCAAAAGGAGTTGGGCAAAAGCTCTACCTTTTGCAGTAAGGGGTACGAAATAGGACTTTATCATTTATTCTGCTGAAGTGCACCTTAGCTTCCTTGGTCTAAAGCTAAGATCAAGCAACATGAGAAGCATAGGCTTCCTAAGGAGTTTCACCGCCAACCCCTCAAAGATTACTCAGGTAACACATTATTTTGTGAATTCAAATTCTTGGCACGAGTATCAAGTGTTCACAAAGAGAAGAATAAATCTATTTCATATATCAAATATATTCAAAAGTAAAATCCAAGGTTTACATTTTGATTTTCTCTATAAAATTCTATCCTTTCCTTTCCCAATGGATTTCCAGTTTCCACAGCTGAATTTTCCAAACAGCCAAAGATACTACAAAATTTTAAATATGCCCATATAGTATTTTTTCTTGCAAAAGGAACTCTTTGGCCTTCTTAGTGTCCAAAACAGGACTGTTTCTCATCCACTATAAAATGGCATCAAGTGCTACAGAAATCTACATTGATTCTGTCATAGAGACTGGCTGTTTATTCAGGTTATTTTCATTGAATATTACCAGCATAAGCCAACAGAGCTACTTGGGTCCAATGGCGATCTTCTCTGGCAGTACTTCTCTGGTGTACTATCTGTTAGTACAGGAGGCTTAAACGACAACCATCTAGTAAAATTCAGCTGGGGTATGGTTCACATATTCAGAATTTTACCAACATTACAACCAGCTTAAAAGTATAATTTTCTCATTCATACACAAAATTTGAAGAAGTTGGAAGAAAAAGCCTGCAAGGTCTGAGAAGTGGATGCAGATGAGGTGTTGCAGAGAACATAAGCTGAAAACAATGGAGACTAAGTGAACTGGAAAAATCTTTCCTTTTAGTGGTTAGTATAGTGGTATATTGCTTGATCAACCTTAATTGCTTTTTAATTAAGGTTTATTTTGATGGAATTTGTCATAGCAAGTTCTGAAAACACTTTCATCAAAAGTCTATAAGTCTTTTATTAGATATCTTTCCAACAAAAATAGTTTCTGGGATAAGAGGTTCAATTTGCTGGGTGGACTAATTATTCTTCCTTTTTCAGCTGGGCCTCAGTCCCTCATTCTTTATGTACTTGATCCCCCCATCCTTGAATGACTCAAGAAAAAATAAATAAATGATTCGGGCTATTTTATGACCCATTTTTTTCTCTTTTGTTTCCGTGATCATCCACTCTCAATCCCCTGGGACCATGAGCTCTGTCTCCCTTAGCTCCATAAATGTAATAAGAACCAAATTTGATCTGGGCTGTGTCTATTCAATTTCAGTATAATAAATAGTTATGTGAGTGAAATAGTAACTAGAAAACACATCTAAGGTTAAGCATGAGGGGAATCTTTCAGTCTCTCTCACGCTCTTAGGGCTCAGGTTCTCCTTGATGGATAGATACCAAACAATATTATGCTCCCAGTGAGAATTTAGTAATCTTGTCTGAGACACAGGCTTGGAGCTCTCTTGGCTCCCAGTCGTGGAATGCAGTGGCTTGGCAAAGCAGAGAGAGTAGAGGAATAATTTCAGTCTGGACCATCTTCAGGGCTTACACTGAATATCAGCAAACTCAGCCCTTTAGCTCCCAAATTTGAAAAGATCTATTTCAGCAAAAACAAACATCCACCAGAAGGGCATGTAGAAATGAAAATGATATTGGTGAAAAGAGAGGGTGTTATGAACAGGAATCATTGAACACACAAGAGTCTTAATTAAGCTTCTGCCTATACTTGCCTCTTACATTGTCACTGTAAATAAACTTTAGTCCTGCAAGGAGTAGCCTAAGAGGCAAGGCAAAGTGGCTGAAACCAAGGAATTTAGGTACTCCAATGACAGCACTTCCTGAGGGACATCCAAGCGTACAAACTATTTTGAAAGACGAAGTTAGGTAGCCCAGACTCAGTGACAGAAAGGAAAGGTGGACCAGTTGATTTGGACTGTACAGACAGATGAGCTGTATTTGAAAGAAAGATATCCACACAGGAAGGATTTGCTCTGTCTGCAGGTGTTAGTTAAGCAACAGAAACTAATTAGAACATCTTTCCCACACATGTTAACACAGAAGAGAGCTGTCTTCTTTCTTGAGGTTTGCGCTAAAAGTTCTAGCACTAGCATAGGAATACACTAGGACTACCTCAAATCATCGTTCCCAGGGCTTGCATGAAGACTCACACCCAGATGGTTATGCTCATAAGAAGACAAGCTGGAAACCAGCCCAGCAAATGCATCCTCATGAGGAAAGGAGCCTTCTTCCAGCTTCCTGAGATAGTGCTGGCGAGGGAGGTCAATTTCCCACCTGCACATGTCAGCAGACTCTACAGAAATGGTCTGCTGGCTCTCCTTGGGCCTAAAAAAAATGCTTTAGGAGATTTACACTTGTGCTTCCTTCTTTAATCACACAACTTGTAGAATATTACACGTGGCCCTTAATATGTGACTCATACACACCTTCACATAAGAAGGCCTTCCTATGGACTGCAAGCACTTTACTGTGCTACATGCCTATGAATTTTCATACTGCAGATGAACACTCATGTTCTTGTGCAGGAGTTTATTTCTTAGGTTTATTGCATCTCATGGAGACTTTGAGCAGTTGCCATAAGAGTATAACCTTCTCTTCTCTTGAAAAACAGGTTTAGATGCTGTTTTACTGCATTTTTGAGTATAAAGATATGATCTTCTCACCAGCCGAAAGGTTTAATTACTTTACCCAGCTCTGGCCAAATGGTTACAGAGAACAGGTGTAACAGAAGCAGTGGGTTGCTTGAAGGAGGCCTCAGGGTAGGCAAAATTAACATAGAAAATGATGGTTATAAACTGGAAAGCTTTACAAAAGGAATATATGTTTTTTTTTTCTTTGTTTTTCAATAAACTCTGTTTTGGAATCTGTAATGGATCTATTGTATTTCCTGCTCTCAACTCCCAAGAAAAAAAAGAGGTGGGGAATGGGGGAGAGTGAAGAGAGAAGGAAAATTTTTTTCCAAATAGTAGATTTTAGGAATTCTTGCTAACTATATCTAGGATTTATGTATATCTTCATCTAGTTTTCCTGGACAAAACACTTCTATGAATAACAGTGAGTCTGTTACATAGAACTCGGGTAATCTATAAGTGCAAGGAATCTGTGTGGACTGAACTTGCTGTTCTTTTGCTATGCAAAGTGACTTTTATCTGGTATGTCGAAATTTGACTGGGTTTCCTACCTGTGACAGGGGATGCCGATGGAGCCCGTTGTCAGCGAGACACATGCAAGGTCCTCAACCTGAGTCAAAGCATGGCCTGCAGCAATGCCACTCTGAAGTGCAGTAACTTGGCAGCTCCCAGACCTGAAAGACATGAACTGGCTTACCACAGCTTTTCTATCTTCTTTTTTTACTCTGATAGAAATTTGTTATACTAAAATTAAGAAAGAAGCTTTGGTTTCGCCTTTTATCAGTGAGGCTGATGAAAACTGTAGTATGTAGTCTGTTGTCAGCCAGTATAGGAGCCAATCTATACATATCTTTTGTTATATTAAGTACTTTGAAGAAGGTAAGGAAGGAGTCAAGCTATAGGGAGGCCTCTCCTTCCATTCTCACCATGCAAATCCTTGCTGGTTTAGGGGAAAAGAAGAAGGAAAGAAAACTAAGAAGTATTCAAAGACCAAACAGAAACCTGGTGGCGCGGGACTTTGGAGGAAGGGAAGAAGTGGGGACGTCGCACATGATGCATGTGCTGAGGCAGGAAAAGACTTCCTGAAGAGTGTGAGTTTTTTTTTCCATAGGGAAATAAAGGTTATAGGTCTTCTACATGGTCACGGTCTATCTTAAAACCAGTTAAGTATCATTGCTATAGCAGGGAGGGTAAACATTAAAAGGAAAAGGCTTTGGAAAGAAGGAAAGGAATCTGTGTGTTTTTCAAGCTGTGGATGTACCCTAAGAAGACACTAGTTTGAAATAAAATGTTTCCAACTGTTACAGTTCAGCTCCCATCTTTAAAAACTGCTTGCCCTTACAAGGAAAACAACCAGAAAAGATTTTGTGACTGCTTGATGAGTTTTTTTACACTATTTTGGAAAAAAAAAATGCAATCCTATTATTTTTATGGGAAAAACTTTGAGCGTTGACAACTGTTGGAGTCTTCCCTCATTGAAAATCGTTGGATTTTTTTTTTCCTGTAGGCTGAATTGGAAAAGATCCACTTTAATGCGACTTGTATAAAATGGAGCAGTTTAGGAAGAAAGGTAAAATGGATGCTTTGGGGCTCTCCTGATTGCAGGGTCAAGTTCTGGATGAGTCTGGCTGCTGTTGAAAGGCTTTGAAGTAGCTGGCTGCAGCTCCCGTCCATCTGTGCCATGCTCCCTGCATGAGGGTGTGGTGGGAAGGCACAAGAGGAAGCCGCCCCGGCCGGAGGACAGGGCTGCTGATGGCCAAGACAGCTTGATACTGGGCGAAGACTGAAATCTTCTATCTGCACCCTAACATCTGGCCCATGTCATCATTTTTTTTTCTGGCTTGGCTGATGCTTTTTATCATGTGAAAATACGAAAAACAACAAATCCAAAGTCTCCATGTATAATTGAGTCTGTAGCTGCAGCCAAATTCTTTTTTTTTTCTTTTCTTTTCTTTTCTTTTTTCTTTTTGAGCTTTTTGAGAAGAAAACCTTTATAGCTCCCTTTAGATTCTGCTGCTCATGAATTATGAGTCTGTTCTTCAAAGTAATGGCATGCAACTTTCTGGTTTGGGGAGCTGTCATACCCTCTCTATGAAGGTAGACAGTTTGACTGCTCTGAGCTGAATAATTGCAGCAGCTAAAGAGAGGATTCATTTCTTCTTCCTTTCTAGGACGCACAGTATGGAGAGACTGACAAGCTGGCTTTTCACTATCCCTCAAAGCCAAATTTCCTTTCTGCCCTCTCTTAGCCCTTGCACTACCCTCTGAGCTGCCTTGGCATCACTCCAGTGTTTCACACTGGGGAACTCCTCTTGCCGCAGAGGTTTCTGCTAGCAGTCATCCTGCTAGGCCTCCCAGAAAGGACATGCTAACTCTGAAACAGTGAGGTGATCACTGGTAATCTGTCCTCACCTGCTAGGAGTCCCTACCCTTCCTTAAGATTCCTCATGGATGTCCATGGATTCCACATGGATGTCACGGGTCCAGCAGGAGGTCCCTCCAAGGACTACTCTAAAATATCCTCTCTGCAACAGTGCCCAGGGCTGCAGGCTGGGCCTTTGGGATGTCAGCTAGCCTGCCTTTACCACTGCACAAGGATATGTGCCTAAGGACAGTCCTTCACATGGAGATCTTAGGGAGCTCTTCCCAACAAGACCAGGGTTTGAGTCTGTAGGGAGACCATTGGGAATTCTGAATTGCAAACTAATCAGGAGTTGGGGGAATGGAGCTCTTCAGATTAGGCCTTCTCACAGATCCCCCACTGATGTTCTCATCCAGCATATACTCTTAGCCCAGAGAGACGGACTGTATAATGGATGTGGTCACCTGTGCTGTGCTTATGGCCAGCACACAGGGAGTAGCCTGTGCAGGTAAGCCCATTTGTTCAGCAACAACATTTACAGTTGTCTATCATCATGAGTCCTAACAGAGAAAGGGTAGAAGCAGAGCAGACCTTGCTTTGTCCAGCTGCCTTTCCGTCAGAAAAGGATATTGGTTGCCCCCAGAAAGTCCAAGCTCTGGTAGATGATAAATGCTCTTTCCAGGTCACTCTGAAGGATAGGATCCATGGGAAGAGTGCTACCTTGTTCAGCAGAAATGAGTATGTCATGATCACAAGGAGAAAGGAGAATGTTGATAACAGGGATATTTTGAGAGTGGAGAGCTATAGTTCTGCTGGACAAGAAGTGGCCATCTCCTCTCAACATGCTCTCAAAGCATCTGGTAGGTGTCTGCAGAGGCACCTTAGCTTTGCAGGTGCTTTTAGCTTCTGCAATGCTGGTAGCTTGTAGCCCAGGCCAAAGGCAATTGAAGCAGTAGTTGTAAAAAACAAAGGCGCTCATAGGTATGAAAGTCAAAAGAGATTCATTACAGGACCATTGAGGGATGTGAAGCTCTCTTTGTGGGCTTTTTATTTTTTGGCTGCTTCCAGCTCTAGGGGCAGGGTGCTGTGTCTATGTTTTTATAGACTGTAATAACAGATGCTCTTTAATGAGTGCATGGACAGACAGCCCATTGTCTGGGTTTGTGCCTCAGAACCGAAGAGTGGAAAAGCCTATTGGCACTTGCTCTTGTTTACTCTGTCTCTAGGGACTTACGGTCCTTAGAACGATGGAAGCACTGCTGTTCTTCAGGTGTTTTTATGGGGCAGGCCAGAAGATAGCCTGTATTTGTGTTTGCTTTTCTCAAATCATGCAGAGTTTCAGAAGGAAGTCAACATGTGTTTAATCTGAAATAACTCCAAGAGTATCCAAATGGCCCCCAAAACAAGGGTGGCCTATCTGAAAATATTTTCTGGTTACAAACATTGCAATGTAGACTGAGCCTAGTTAGAAAGTCTGGCTTATATGAACATTTTTCTCTTCTTTTAGTGTCCCAGTGGGGTAGAGAGCCCCTGGAAGGCTATCAAGTATGGACTGGCTTTCAGAGCTTGCTCCTTGCCAGCAGCCTCTCTGTGTGAGGCCAATAAAATTTGTTTGCATTTGACAACAATAGAATATTTTTGCACTTCGCAGTGTGTCTTCTCTGGACTAACTACTTTTTGGGAGGGCCTTTAGGGCCTTCCTCTGCTTTATCCCATGCATAATGAAGACATGACCCTTTCAAGCTCTGGCCATACAACAGGGTGATAAACTCCCCTCTATAAACACTGCTTATAGACTGCCCAAAGAGCACAAACTTGTCAGGGGTCAAAGGAAAGAATAAGAGGTGGGGAAGTGGAATTTGTCCCTGAAGTGAAATAAATAAATAAATACTTAAGAGTGAAGGGTCTTTTGAAGAAACATTGAGGCACAGAGTATGGGGCAGCTAGCCATTCCTGCTTATGCTGATTGTCAGTTCCAGTCCCCTCTTGCTGGGAGACTTCCCCCTCTTGTTGGGAATCTACTCTTTCTTCTCGGCCTTTTCTCTCCCATGTCTGAGTGCCAGGGCTGAAGAAGCCTGATCAGCTATGGGAGAAGAAGGATATAGTGAAGACTTTCAAGGACATGTGAAGATCAACTCAGAGTACAACAAAATGTCCCAGTGTAAAGGATTTTCCCCTGATAAACAATTCTTGGGCACCTGTTCTTTTTTTTTTCTTTTGAGTAGGCGAATGGGGAGATAATGCCTGTGGCACAAGGTTTTTACTTCTCTTTGACTCTTCTACTTCACTCCCTGTTGCAGGCATGCAATAAAAAGCAAGAAGGCAAATGTGTTTTCTTTTTTATTATTATTTCCCTGCAACATCAGTTTGTTTGAAACATCGCAGTGTGGGACGCAGGCACGTGGCTGGTGTGCATTACTGTGTGCAAGCTGCCAGTGGTGACGAGAAAGACGTTGAAGCACAGCATGCAGCCTGGCTGGGTGAGAGTATGCCTCTCACGCCAGGCAACCTGATAAGATGCTATTGACACTGTCAAGCTCCAGAGAGCTTTGGGAGTGAGGCACAGTCAGCTTTAAGAGGACGATGACTCCTGTCCTACACACGAAATAATGAGGCAGAAACAAGTGAACTGTGGTACAGGGCAGGAGCTCACTTTCAAAGCGGTGCCATTCTGGGCCTCTACAAGCTAAAATTATCAGCCCAGGGTTGATCCCGTCGCTTCTGGAGGAGCGCCCAGAAGCGCTCTACCCCAAAGGCCCGGAAGGCTGGGTGGCAGCATGCTCTGGGCGCTCTGCCCTCTTCTTGGTGGATGAGAAAGCATTTCCCCACAGCCTGTGGCTGTCACTGAACAGTGCGGTGTAGTACCTGAGAACACTCAGGCACTTACTCAGCAAAACCTTACCACTCGCTCTAGGCAGCTTTGTGGTAATCTGAAGTTGCTCTGTGATCTTGTGGGTAGAGCTCCTTCACTGGGTAGACCCAATGGAGTGAGTGAGGTTAATGTTGCACGGAAGGGATAGTTTGCTCAGATAGCCACAGTCTTCAAAAGATCATATAGGTTCGTTTTGTTTTGCTGTGCATGTGAGTTCTAAAATCCTTACAAAATACTTTAAAAATACTTGTAAAATACATTACTTTTCTTGAGAGGATAATTATTACAGGTTTTATGCTGCAGAAAAAAATAATAATAGTTCAGATGTACATCACAAATCATTTTATAATGCTGAGAAAATGACTCAAAATGGTGAGAGAGATGTATTTATTTAAAATCACTGCACACCTATTTTACCACTCTGAAAAAAAAAAAGTGAATAATACATCTTCTTCAAGCTCAACAACGGATTTTTTTCTTTAATCTTAAGAGCTTGATTTTGTCCAGTTCTTACAGTGAACAATCAAACTTCATGACCTGTGATTTTGAGAATTTCGTTTAATAGATTTCCTACTTGAAATGTGTAAGAAATTCTTTATTTTTCAAACTGTTGATACTTGTTGATTCTTGAAAATCAAAATGAGAACGTCTCCAGGTGATATAGTCATCTTTTGACATATAAGCAACTGACATGCAACACTGGGGCAAAGTCTGCTCTTACAGACTTACATTTATCTGTTGGTTTGAATAACTGTAACCGACCATAAACGATGGTTCACTGAGTTTTTAAACAGGAGATTGTATATTTTAGAGAAGAAGTCAATGTTTTCAGTTAAAAGAAAACTAAAATTAGAAGCCTAAATTACATTTTCTGGATCATTTGTAATCTGATTTTTTTTTTTTCCTAAGATTTCAAATTCTTGACAACAGGGAATACCTGAAGGCATAAACGAGACAAAAACCATAGAAAGATGTGTTTTTCATTACAAAAATAGTGCATTTCTTTCAGATAGTAGTTCCTACACTTATTTGGCTGTAGGAAGGATTATTTGTCTGAAAGGAGTACAGAACATCTTTGGCTGTCTGCTACTGATAAATCAACTTCTCTGGACTTTGACAGAGGCCCTTAGAACTTTGAATTGTGTTTGCTTAGCTGAACAAGATAGTGAAAAGCAACCAGTCTGCCCATTAGCTATATATCATTAGACATATTTAAGTCAGTATTTACCACACCATAGTGCTGTTCATCAGAATTTATTCTTGCTGCTATTGCATGCAGGGGCTCTAAATACTGGCAATGAAGTAAATTAAATGGTTTCCATGAAACTAGCGTGCAAAATTCAGTCTTTGACAGAGCACAAAACTAAAGTCTTGCTGTTTATTTCAGACTATTATTGCAATGCCTGAATAAAGCACAGCAAGAAAAAATCAATTAGCGGTTGAGGCCTGAACAGAAAATATTTTTATGCTAGGGGTTTAGTGAAATACTGTCTGTGTAAATATCATGATTCATTCCATTCTTTAATACTATTAAACAATGGGTGTTCCTTAACATGGGACATTCCTATACTCACTATTTTATGCATCTCAGTAAGTAGGGACAGCATTCACTCTTGACAGTTATAGATCAAATTACGACTAAGACGAAGAGAATTATGTTGCTGTACAGGGAACCCTTAGTCCCCCGCTGGGTTCCTCTGAAAGAGGCGGCCATACGCCAGCTAGCTGTGCTCCCCAAGCACCAGGAGCCAGGCTGCACTGCACTGCTGGCAGTGCTCTGCATCCCTGAGGAAGCATTTCTGTGCGGAATCCAGGCACAATCATGACCCGAGTTTGTACGAGCTGGTTTGCAGCTGGAGGACACTGAAGCTGCAGCTTTTGGCTGTGGCCAAAAGAAATTCTGTCCAGGACAGCTGGAACCTCGCTGCTTCTGGTCATCATAGATGTTCCTATATAAAATATAGGATTTTGGGCACCATCACATGCAGCTGTGCTGGAACCCAAGTGCTCACCATCATTTCTACAGACTTAAGGAGCAGTGTTTCACGTGGATGCTGTCCAAAGCACTGTCCTCATGCTTACACCACTTGGGCTATGCTGGGGTACGCAGTAGTAGAAAGCCCCACACATTTGCTTCCTGGTTCACTCCTGCCTCGATGTGTTGGGACTCCAAAAAGTGTGTTTGCATGTGCTGGTACAGTATGTAGAGCAAGTTTAAAATAAGGTCTATATTGCATACAAATAATTAAGAGAGTGTAGTAGGACGTGATTTAAACAGGAGAGAAAAAAATTCCTTTAACAATATCTATTTTTCTAGTTACAACTTACATTTACCATTACCATTGTCAATGAAAATGTTTGCAAGTGTGCTTGATATTTGTTTTCAGTTGCAACTGAATTTCACTTGTGCTCTTGTATCAATACTCATCTTCTGCAAGATACTATTTGTATACACTGTAAGAGTGATTTTTCTTTAAATGCTTAGGGAAGCATCTTAAATTTTAGCAAGCAGCTCAGGGACTACCCTTGAATATCTTCATGAGTGACCAGAGAAGATATGGAGTTTTTTTTTCTTTGAACGAATTTGGAGGGTTTTTTGAGCATGCGAGATGGCTGCAGAGCTTTTAAAAATCCATTCTAATGACTGCTGTAGGTACAGCTCAGTAACAACTTTCATTTTAGCTTCAAGTTAGCACTGCTCATTAATTTCTTGCATTCTTCTGGTACTGAGGGTTTCCATATTTGGTTTCACTCTTGGATTATGTCAGAAACGCTTGAGCAAAATGGTTTCAACTGAATGAATGTGAAATATATATATATATATCTTCCATATGTTATTATTGAAATCTTCTGTGTCTGTTTAAGTCAAACATGGCAAGCCAAGAATCTTTATGTTGGCTTAGGATATAGCCTCTTCATGAAAACATTCTCGAGTTGAAGAAAATTGGTTAAGCAGTTTTAAATCAACTTGTCATTTTTGTGCATACTATGTAGACTTCTTTCATTTTCCCCTCTTCTCCTTTCTTAATTTAGCTTTAAACCCTTATTTAAAATGAGCTTGCCAGGGATCCATTTACTAAGAATATCTTTGATGACATCTCAGTTATGGATACATTTGTCAAGAGCTCCAGCTGTTAAGGCCAATCGACTTAAGAAAGCCAGAGTGAATACCATTGCTTCGAAATATGAGGGATGAAAAAGTGTAGCATGTATTGTCAGCCCTCTCCCCAGTTCACACCAGTTTAAGCATCAGACTTGAAGACTTTAGTTAAATTGTGCAACATAATTTTACATGCATGAAAAATCAGAGACTGTTTTTTTTAATTCTTTTTGAAGTCTAAAACAGTGAAATGGTCCACAAAAAATGCTAGAAGGAATACATCAGGCTGAAGGGTACTCAGAAAACCATGAATGCTGAGGTTGCTACAATGGTTGGTGCTAAGACTTCATGCCCTCTATATATCCTTATGAAACTTATAATCTGCTTTAACAAGAGCACATGTTTAAAGAAGGAGTAAGCTTTTAAACTCAAATGCAGAAAAAAAAAAAAAGAAAAGACTTAAGACCTTAATTCTCTGGGCTATTAAGTATCTAATTATTTGAAATGGCTTCAGCAAGAGCAAGATCAACTGCTCCCCTTCCTACTCCTTCCCTCCTACCAGAAGGAGCAGGCTGTGGGTGAGGTAATGTGAATGCCACTTTTCTGTGGCAATTGGGATTCAAATCTCTAATGTCAGAAATGTGAGCTCACCAGCAGCTCCTGTGGGCACTCACCTACTCTCATCTACTCTAAAATTCAGTAGGTAAAAACATGTGCAGAGTCTCCTGCATCCCTCCTCTCTCCCATTCTCCGTATTTCCCATTAGCTAAACCAGGCGGCTTGTAGCGGGCCACTGAAAATGTCTTTCCCAGGCAGCCAGCTTCCTCCAAACTTTATGCAGGGAGCCAAGACATCAGATTCATAGATCTGGTACCTGTTGCAGGGCCAGACTCCTAGATCTGAGGGAAAGCCCCTTAGCTAGTGTGAAGTCAGGAAGTGCTGTTATTCACGCTTATGTATATAGGGACTATTGCACAGTAGTGCTGTGTGTTTTTATTAGAAACAAAATTTCCAAATTGTCCATTACTTCTCCACTCCTCATTTTTGTGTAGAAAACTTTTATAATACGGAATCTAGTTGTTCCATTTTTGTTAGATTACAGCAGTAAATATTCAGAAAATCTGGAAAATAAATTCTTCTAAAATATCGGACTGATCATTTGACCAAGTAGTGTAAACTGGTGGCAAAGGCAATGACAGAATGCATTTCTCATGGGTTCCAGTTCAAAGCTTTAAACACATAACTGCCCCTTCTCTTTTTCTAGGCCCCTGCGTCATTACTACCATATCTGCCACCCAAATAACAGAGCCGTACAATGCGGGAGACATCGACCTCATTCTGTTCTCTTTTGAGAAATGCTGCATTGCTGATTATTTGCTGATCTACTGCATAAATAACTATTTACTGGGTTATTAAAGGCATATGAGAGGTAAACACTACTGAAACCTGTGTGCTGAATAAGGCAGATGATACCCTACAAAAAACCTGTCATGTTTAAGATCACATTATTAAAGTTTCTGTGAAAAAATGAATTTGTAAAAAGGAATCATAATTAAGTTTTTATGCACAACTTTAATTTTGACAGTTTTTGAATCTTAACTTTGTTCTTTATTTGCATTTCATTGTTTTAAGGGAAAACAAGGCTCATAATAGAAATCTTAAAGTCATATTCATGCATCTAGTCAGGTTATTTTGGTGGATAAATCAGGAATTTTAATACTTTAAAAAGAAAGAGAGAGGGGAAAAAGAGTTTTGTTCTAAAGTGTTCAGATTGACAGCCTTGTAGACATAAAATATAATGACTAAAATTGTTATGCAGCTCTTTTAATACAATATTCCCTGAAATCCAACACCTGTTTAAATGAGTTCAATGCAGTCAAGTAAAAAGATCATTAATATCCTCATTTGTATACGTGTATATATATATATATATATAATATAAGTTATTATAAAATATGAAAATGTGTAAGTAAGTGGACATCAATACAAAATGGAAAATTCAGTGAAAAATAGTGATTTCTTTTTTTCTTTGACTAAAAATGTTCTCATCTGATTAATCTCCACTATTGATCAGCATGTTACCGTTGTACTATACAGTGATATGTAGGCATAACACACAATTATTGCGGGTCTGTTATAAATTATAACATAAAGGTATATTTATAGCTGTGTTATGTATGTATGCGGATAATTAAAGTTAGCAGATAGTCTTTGCACTTTTGGTGAGGACAAAGTTTTACTTTGAGTCATTTGATGCCAAATGATGAAGAATTGGTGCACTTATTCTGGAATCCCAGTTCTGTCTTGTGAAATATGAATGACTGTACTTAAGTGCTCTTTTTCAAGTTTCTTTTTTGATATACAGATTATATATTTTGATAAGGGTCTGATTTTTGCTGTGTGTTCAAAATACATAACAGATTCCACCCCTTGGCCTGAAGAGTGAACATAATACTGGAATATTATCTTATTACTTGGTAAGAAGAACATCAAAAGCAGATAATTTACTTCCAATATCTATCTCTGTCTAGCAGCTTTACTGGTAACTATATTAAGAATAATATGTGGCTCTGTTACTGCATGTGTACTTTTATTTAGTTGGATGTTTATACACGTGTATCTCATGAGGTAAATTCTGGACAACTGTTATTGTAGCCTCCCTTTCCTGTACACCAACTTAACTTTTACTGAAACACAAAACAAAGGTTTTTTTTCCTGTTCTTTCAAGACCTTTTGAAAAGCACTACATTGAGTTAAAAAAAACAAAAGCAAATGATATAAGTAAGTAAGGAAGGATCTTGAGTTACAGTTTTGTCCACCACCTGTATTGACGTAGGGTAAAAACAGACTGCCCTTGTTGCATTATCTTTTCTAACTTCAAATTCCCAAAGGAAAGGAGGTTTTCTACAGCCTTCCTGTTTCACCTTAGAAAAGATTTCTAACTATAAGAATAATTCAATCTTAAGCTATATGCTCTTTTGTATAAAATACACTAATTGCTTTGGTCCTGTTTCCGTAGAAACATAGAAAAGAGATGATTTCTCTTTATTATAACATCTCACATGTTGAAAAATGAAAATTCCATTTCTAGCTCTCCAAATTAGACCAAATAAATCATTTCTTTGTAAAGACTGTGTGTTGCTGTCCTGTGGAATTTACAGATGCCCGAGCTTACTCTCGAAGTGCATCTCTCTCAAAATGATGTGCTGAAAATGGCACTTCTGAGCCCTTGCGCCTGAGCCTAGAGAACCAGACTAATGGCTAACAAACATAAGAGTTGTGAGCCACCCCAAGCTCAGGCTCTTTTTTCTGTTGCCTGGGGAGTCCCCATTTTCTGTTTCACCTCATTCTTGAACTTCCTGTTTCTTGGAGATCCTTTGGGGCATTTCTGCTGTCTGATTTTGGATCATTTCTCTATCTTATTAGCATTTGAAGTTCAGCAGGACACTGAGTTTCCTCTGATGGGCACTTCCAGTTTCATCAGAGATTCAGACCCAGGAAAAACCCTTCTGGAGCCTTACTTGAAATGTCCTCCTGATATGGCAGCATACACTCTGTGGTCATTTATTCAATCATTTATTTATTCAGCTGTCTTTGCTGAGGACCCATTTTCCTACATCCTCATTTCCCAGCCGTGTTTGAGAATGGAGTGTGGAGCAGCACTGAAAGTGTTAGTAGAAACAAGATCTATCACAGCTCGTGATTCCCGTTTAATTACTAGGCCAGGTAGCTGGTCAGAGAATGCAGTTACGTTAACGTGGCTATTTTTTATTGATTTAATTTATAGAACTTTTGCTCTAGCGTGTTTTCAGTTATCAAAATGTCAGCTGCTTTGTAATTTCTGTAGTCTTTTCTTCACAATGTTGTGGTTCCATGTCATACTGCTGGCTGACATTTTTTTGCCAATTCTTCCCTTTCTCCTTTCTTTTTTTTTTAGCTAACTTCTCCAGTCAGTTTCCTCACTCCTCCACCTTTCTCTTTCCAGTTCTTTTTTGAAAATATACCTCAAATTGGCACTATACGTGTATTTCTCCAGTTCTGTACATCATCCCTTTTCCTTCTGTTGTCAAACGCTCTCACTAATGGCTCAGAAAATGTTCGGTTAATTTCCTAAGTATGCTTTATGAAAACTACTTAATGAAACTACTTAAATATATATATATATATTCTTTTAGCTTTTTCTGTCCCTCAAACCGCCTGTTGTAGATGATAGTGTTCCAAGTTCAACACACTAGGTAGCAACTTGTGCTAGATGTCTCTCAGTGGTTACACTGGCTGTAACAATTTTAGGGAAAACCGCTCCCATAGCTCTTCCATACTGCTTGCAATACAGAAAGTATAAATATGGCCAAACCACAAGCATTTTTACCACTTTGGCTGATTTATGCAACATGATGGTGAAAATGTCATCAGGCTATCCCTGCACTGCTATTCCTGCCTATTTTAGGGGAACAGGAGAAGTTTTCAAACTTGTGATTCATTTATAGAGCACTTCTGATAAATTTGGTGCAGTGGACTAAAACTGATAGTGAACACAATTAATTTTATGGGCTTTTTTTATTTCAGTACTGTGTGAAAAACAAATATGAAAAAACTAACCATCTAATGGATGTACTTTTCCTTCTAAAAATGCGCAGCGTACACACACAGATCATCAGACTCTGGATCCATGAGCGGTAATGTTTCTAATCATAAGTCTGACCCATTTGCCCAGATGGCCCATTCTCTTGTTTTCCTACAGCACGCGAGTTGGAATGCAACCATTTTTTTCTTCTGTAGCTTTTAGATATATTTTGGACTGAGCAAAGTCATCATTAATATTCAGTTTTAATCATACATTAAATCAAATCAAACAATAAATTAAAGTGAGTAAACCAGCTTCCTAACAGAAACAAAAACCCACAGAGTCTTCATTTTCAAGGTATATATTTTGTTATAGCAATACTTAATAGAAAACATATTTTAATAAAGATTGAACACCACTAGCCAGCACAAAAGGAGAAATCATACCTCAGTTTGCAAATAGTCTCTCTAAATTAGCTATCATTTCCCTTCTCTTTCCTTCTCCTCAAGAAACAAACTATTCTCACTGTAGGTGATTCCTGAAACATCCACCCTAAGGACCAAAGTGTATTTTAGTTTCAATACATGGAAACGGCCTCAAAGTGTCACTAGAGAGCCATCAAAATTTCTAGTTTCAGCTTCATTTTAACGTTTTGGAGCATTTTGTTTTGTTTTGTTTCATTATATTTTATTTTTCACTCAAAAGACACTTCTAATTTAATCCTTTTTATTTCATCAAATGTCCATCACTACATATATACATATATTCACCTATGAAAACATCCTAAACATTCATACATGCCCTTTTGGGATTGTTGCTGAACTATGAAGACAAAGAAGTGAGAAAAGAAACTCACAAGTAACATGGAGCTTAAAAAAAATAAATAAAAAAGGAAGTTGGTAATTAATTCCCTCCCCCTTCAAAATCTTGACCAAGACAAATAGAAATGTGCTTTTAACAATGGTAGGAAGTGAAACAGGCTAACCTTTCTGCATTTAGCCTGGATGCCTTTTCAGACCAGAGACTGTCCCTGATGTATGTTTATACAGTGCCTGGCACAAGCTAAGCTCATATTTAATTTGCGCCCTTTGAGACAGTATCACAGTGTAAATATTTCCTAATAATAGTTCTTATGGGAATGAACACACTAGTCAAATAACCTGGGAAATCCACCTTTCCATCTGCGTTACTGTTCAAAAGGGTTCCCCTACTACCCGCTTCTTTCTGAATTTGTTCTGGACTGGATGCTTTACTACCATTTGTTATTGGATTGCCTTTAGCATAGCAGATTCCTGAAAAATGAATCCTTCAGTAAGATGGTAGAAAATTTTAAAATGTTGAGTCTCCCTTGCAAATGGAGCATTTCCTACATATATGTTTCTTCACCTAAATGATACTGGGAACATCTTGTGTTCGATGCCCCTTGCAGTGTTTGCCGCTTGAACTTCCCTGAAGAGTTACACGACATATGTTGTTCATTTTACCATTGTCACAAAAGATAAACAGAGCCTTATTTCTCCTAAAATTCTCACGTCCATATTCTGACTGTAAAGTATAAAGCCATGCAGCAGATTCCCACTGATTCTTCCTAAGTTAGTCTATTATAAGAAATTTGGAGGGAGACAAACTTCACAAGAATTACTTTTTCTCTATACGTTCATAGATTATTAAACTAATGACTATCATAGCATTTATGCAACAACAAGAAGATGCAAGTCAAAGCCCTAAAGCCTCTTTAGATTAAATCAGATTTGCACTGGGATTTAAACACAAAACAGTTGGATTTGAATCCATTTTTTCAGTTTATTAAAGTTGACAGTCCTACCCTAACATCATTGGAAATATATTTTTCTGTTCTCTTTTCTGCAGAATCATAATAACATAATCTTGAAATGGTTACACCATAATGTTCTCTGCAGGCAACACATAAATACACACACAAAAATATTACCAGCTTGGGCAAATTTTGGTGACTGTTAGTGATTACTAACAACTAACATTTTTACATAGAGAATAGCATATAGACTACCACAGAGAATAGCATTTTTTGTCGACAATTTATCCGTGTGAACTTTTAAATACATTTCTGCCTCTTCAGTGTATAGATTTTTCAAGCACTAAGTACATTTCATGTGGTAGTAGAGAAGGAGCTGGGCCTGATGAACATCCTTGGTGTAAGGTCTCACATTTGTAATACCAAGGGGAAGTTCCCAGTGGTGTTTCATTTTATTAGTTTGAAAGGGCATCATATGAAAGTGCCCCTGTTGGTTTGGTCATGTGCATTTTCATTTACACAAACAATCACAGGCATTTGATTTATATTTTCTGCTTTCTTCAGAAGAGTTGTTTATAGCAATGATGGTTATTTGAGGTAGTTTATCAACATGCATTCCATTTCTCACGGCATGCAGTGGATTCTTCTAAACAATAAATACTGTCTAGAAGAATCAGATATATTTCTCTTATCTTTAAAAATATTCAAGGAGGAATTCTAGGAGTGTTTTGCATTAGTTAACTTCACTCTCATGGATCTCAGTGAGAGAAGAATTAGGTCAAAATGAGCACTTCTGAAAATGCCATACATAATTCAGAATGCATACGAGATTGTCTGTCCATGTGAACATCTCATAAAGTTAGGTATTAAATAGCAGGATAAAACATTATAACTGAATTCAAATACACTTATGTAAAAGCATCCATGGAAATGGATTTTGAGGATCTTTGAAAGGATTCACTTTTTCAAGTTTTCTTCCTGGATATTTATTAGGAACTAAATGCATATATAAAAAATCAGATCTTTTGAGAGGAGGAGGGAATATGATTTTTCTTTTAATGTATTCTGAGTATAACCCCATGACTTTTGTCATTTTGTTAGATTATAAAGATGGAAAATATTTGCTGACCAGTTTTCTCAGGGGGACTGTGTCTAGTAAACTTGCTTTAACAGGCTCCTGCTATGTACGGCTTGCAACTGGTCTAACGATTCATTCTTCAAAAATGTTACCTTAATCAATTCTGGATTCTGTTTCCTTAGTGGTTTTCCAAATAGGCTTAGCTTTGCACTCCAGAGAGACAGCATCTCCTGTAATTAAGTTATATTTTTCTGGGAGATCAGGTGTGGCACTTTATGCCTATGACAGCCTTGATTAAGAAGGCTAAAAAAAAAAAAAAAAAGGCAAAAAGGGCATTTTTTTCCTAGGCAGCTAATTCTTTAACTGTTTGGAGATTGTTTTCGCCCGCTGAATCTCCTTTCTCTTTTTCTAAAGGCCCTGTCTAGGCAGGTTTTACTGTGTCCAGGACGATTCTTTTCCAATACCGACTCTATTAGCAACAGTTTCACAATGGATTTTGTTTACTTTGCACTGTAGGTCACGCTCACAAGTGTGGCTTTGTGATATTACATTAACTTAAAATATTCAGGTGGGTCTACATACCAAATTTCAGAGAGATAACTCAACCAGTAGAGGCTAGCAAGTCACTTCTTGGTAGCTATTACTGCTACTCAGGTAGCCCAGTTTCCCTAACCAACACGTTCATAGGTGTTTCATTTCTCTCTTACTAAAACTACCACACAGTCTGGTTTGCATGACTTTGGTTTGTGTTGTACTTAAAAATAAATCTTTAGTCACAGTGGTCTCTGCTAAGAGTGACTATCAAACATTTTATTGACAATGATATCAGTTGTGGTGCTGCAGAGAACCTTTGAAGGTAGTGTAGACTGGTCACAATAGTTCCTCTCTGGCTCTCTCCTAGCGCAGGTTATCACATACGCAGCCACAAGAATTAACATAGGAATCTAAAGTCCTGGAGCATTTGCTGGCTTGGTGATAACAACATAGACTACGTTAACAATGTTTTTCTATGCACTGTTTTGCCATTAGAATTGTGCTACGCACTTTAACCCCCCAGCTTTGCTCTGTGGTTTTCTCCTGGGAAAACTGTGATCGGTCTATGTTTATGACCCCCTCCTAAGATTTCAAAACACTCTGAAAATATTAACTGACATCTTACATCACTTCTATCAGATAACTTTCTACATTAAAGTAAACACCTTCTAAAGCTAAGTCTCTTGCATCTACATAAAAAGTGTGTGCAGTACCCAACAATATAGTCCAAACCTATATGTTCCTGACTCTGTATTTTAGTTGCTGGTCAACATTTTGGCATCTGCTGAGCTGCCACCAGCCTTTTGATCTCGTTGCTCATACTCCTCTGGTCTTCCCAATATGGAGCACTCCAACCTGAGAATAACCCAGGTTTACCCTTCTGTCTCTGCAAATGCACTATGAAACACAACGCTACTCCTCTACTTCTGCTCTTCTAGATCCTTAAACAAGCGACGGGCATTTGAAGCACATCACCATGCTCGTGCTTCCAAGGACACAGTAATTCAGAGACATCTAAGAACTACGTACTTTACAGTAGTGCCACCTCTTATGTTCCACTATTCAAGTTACTAGACTGTTTAGCCTGATTTCTCTGCCCTGTTGGACTTTTTGGACTTGGCAGCAATTGCTCTAGTTCCCACTCATCATCAATTAGCAGAGGTCCTCTGAATTAGAAAGAGGAAAAATTAACCTCGCTCCCTAAAATATTATCAACACAAGATACTATTTTTACTTGCTGCATATTCAGAAACAAAAATACCTATTTTATTGCATCCTAGTGACTTGAGAATGGTAGAAAAAAAAAGTTTTAATAAATTTGAAGCAGACTGCTATCAACTAAGTTACATCAGTATGTAAAATATGTCTTATATCAGTCTCTTGAAACCTAACAAATGAACACTGAAACTAGTCAGGTATCATAAATGATGAGCTTTTACTACTCTTTCACTATACAAGCAGTTCTACTGAATTTACAGGGTTAATTTAGCAAGGAAAGTGTTAACTGCTATTACAGTCTCAGTCTAGAATGTGTGTTATTCTAGATTTTGTTTTAAAAAGCAATATAAAAGGACTTGAAAGCTCAAAAAACAAGCAAATAGAAACAGATGAAAACCTTTGACTTTTTTCTAATCTTCTACAAGTGAAGTTCAAGTTTGAACAATATTAGGCAACAAAATCTTAACACACAGAAAACATTCTCCCTCAAACCATGAAGGAGTAAACCAATTGTACATGCAACATTTCCATCAAATACAACCCAGATGAGTTTTTAGTTGTGTCAGAAGCTGATATACGGCTATTTGACTCTTACAGAGCTGTTATGTACACAAGCAGGAGGGTAAATGCACTTCAAGAGAAGGCAAAGCCTACACTATTTCCCTCAATCAACTTGCATGTGTTTTTTGTTGTCATTGTTGTTCTATTTGTTGCCTTTCCTTGCCTGAAGGCAAAGTTTCTGCAATTTCACCTTAATGATTATCAGGGGAAAATACAGAACTCAAGTACCTGAAGTCACACCCTGTGATTTGGAAAGTCTGAAATTCGCTTTAGATACTCCTGATACGGACACAAAATTTGTAAGCACTTTCATACAAGCAAGTTTTGACCTTCAGCGAGGTCTTGGTTCTGCATAAGTAAACAAACATAAAAGAAGTGAATCACTAGAGCCCCTTTTCAGAAAAACTGGACTTCAGTGTAAATTTTACCTAAAAAAGACATTGATCCAGCTTCCCTCGCCCCACCCCTCAAATATCTTCATCATTGAAATTATAACATTGTGCTTGAAACAAAGCTAAACAAAAAGCCCCAAATGCAAACCAGGATAGAAAAATCAGCTTGAAATTACACATTTTAAAGTCACATCCATTTGAATTCTGAGTGAATCTGGTGAAATTACAATGCTTGTTATGATTAGCAATTTTATTGAAGCATAACAATAACCAATACAATAAAAAAAAGGCAAAATTCTGTGTTGGTAAGATTAACCATCTCACCAGTCATTAACATCTACCCTTGTACATAAATAAGGATGTTGTACAATTACATCGGTGCTAACATCCAGTCCTTCAGAAACAGAGAACATATTAAGCAATCAAATTCTTTTAAAGGAGGAAGCATCTTAAAACTCTTCCAATTTCCCTCTTCCAAACCCAATCTGATTCCCATCTTCTTAAACTGTATGGTCAAAAACTGGTGTTGTTTGAATTGCATTCTAGCATACACTGGACAGCTGTGACCAGAATAACAGACCACATAAGTGATCTTCTTAGGACACATTTTTGAAACTCTATGCATATTAGGCTTTTTGAAAGAGATTTAGTCCAGGCAAGCTTTGAAAATACAAAGTCCTTGTCAAGGAGCCTGGCTGTTGTTGTAGAAGTGATTTTGAAGCACCAAGAACTGGATGCGCTGCAGAAAACAATGCCAACTAACTGAGGAAAGAACAGAAAAGTTTTAGTAGAGCACACTGTAAAAAATGGAAAAGAACTTTCGTATTGATTTTTTTTCGTACGTACACATACAGTTTGACAAAACAAAAAAAAAAGAAAAAAAAAATCAGACTTCTCTTTAAGAATCCTTGGATTTAAATATATATATATTTATTAAAAAGAGACATTGACTCTATGGCCAAGACATCATGCGTCTCAGAACAGGTTTTTACAGCCATGTTATAAAAACCCCTTAGCAAAGCAGTTATGCACTAGACTTCAAACACATGTACTCCAAGAATGACACTGGTGTGGAGGATCTTGTTTTACATCCATTTATTTTTGTCCCTCAGCAATTATAGCATAGTTTCAATACATTTCTAAAGCTATAGAGAAATACCAGGGCAACTAGAGTACATACAAGCCAAAAGTTAAAATGGTAGACAGCTGAATTAAAAAAATAATAATAATAATAATAAAAGTATGCATTCAGCAGGAAATCTACTATACTTCATTCAGTTTAGGCTTTGTTCTTTAGGGAACAAGGTGCTAACGTGCCATTTTCTCATAAAATGAATCATAATTGCTTCCAAAGAGTTTCTGGTGAAAATTTAGGTGGAAGCAAATAAGTGTAACACTAAACTTTCTCCTATAAACTTAGAAGCAACACTTTCTTGAATCAATTTCCACCCTCCAAATACTACTACTGCTTTTCTTACATGAACCTACTGTTTTATTAAGGCATAATATGCCCTGAGCAGTATGTTGGAAATTAGCCAAAAAGCCTAACAATTAAAGGCAAGCACCAAGTGATTTATTTTTATAGACAAATTTCAAAATCTGTTTTGTAACTCACCTGCAGCTGGGAATAGCACTTGAGGAAAAAAAAAAGGGGGGGAAAAATAATAATATTGCTTTTAACTACTTCGAACAGAATGGCAGTGTTAGTATCCCTCTTTCTCCCTCCAGGCTAGCTACAGTTTTCAAGCTAGGTACCTAGATCAGGCTGGCATACTAAGACTTAAATGGGACATCTGTCCAAGGACTTATTTTTTTAGGCAACTTGGCATAAAAAAAAAAAAGGAAAGAAAAAGTGTTGTGTCCCACCCAAAAGCATTTCAAACTAAATCTTTATTTTCCTCAATCAAGATGCATTAATCTAACATGTTGGACACATCTGGTCTTAAGCCAAGATGGAGCCTGGACAAGAGAGTAATACACTGCACATTCTCAAACTGCCTTCCACTCTTCCTTTTAAATCCAGAGAACCCTACACATATTCAGGCTCAATATTCCTCTAAAAGATGCACAGTATTACACATCTCAGGATTTAGGAAGGTAGTTTTCAAAGCTTTCCGCTAACAGCACACATCAATTCGCTACACAATTTTAGGCAGTACTGGCTAGTCCATTTAAGCTACCAGAGTATCCATGAAAGAAACACAACCAAATTATACATTTTATTCACATTTATTTTTCGCTTTTAGTGTGCTCACAGAAAATTAGAACACCTTAAGCAGGAGTTTAATAGCAATTTTTGTAAGCAAAGTTACATTCCATCTCTAAGTCAAATTGGTCAAAGCTTCTCCAGTATTTACAAAAACATGATAGACAAGATGCTACACAAAAAAAAACATTGCATCTGAAGAGTTTTCATTTATTTTCAAAGACAACTGGAAAAGAAAGCATCGTCTGCTGTAATCAAAAACATACCACAGTATAAACAGTAACCATTCCACTTATCACAGCTTGGTTGAGTTTAAAATTTGTGTTTAAAAGGTCCAAGATGACTGCAGTTTTACAAAAATGGGCAGGGTGGAAAGAGTTGCAAACTTCATGTGCTTCTGGATATCAAGATTTGTTTTTATACAATAGTCACAGTTAAAAACACCCTGCTGGTAATACATAATTACACTTTATTAAGGTCATAAACCAGCAATAAACAATAAAGCCTATACAACTTGTATTTCTACTTAATCACTGACTGATACAGCTAACATGAGATAAGTGAAAAGTTCCTATGGTTTAAATGAATTCCTAAGACTATGATCTCTTTATCTGGGTATTGATTTTTTTTTTTCCTTTCCTTCTTAATCAAGACTTGTAGTGTTGTAAACCTTATAGAACATCTGCCTCACAAAATACATTGTAATAACTTTTCTTTTAAAAAAAGACTAACCCCTTACATCACTGCTTGTGGCACATTCGCTTGGCAATGGATGTGCACCGCTAATTCCCCACTGTGGCCCCTATCACTTCATTTGATATCCCTTATTGACCCACCCATCTCCTTCATATATGGGCATGTCCATAGACTGACAAAGAAAATTTTACATTTTGAGTAAAAAAAAAAAAAATGCAAAGTATGCAAAAAACATTAATACTGATGCAAAAAAAAAATAAAACGAAAAAAAAATTAAAAAAAAATAAAAACAGAGAAGGAGGAGCGAGGCGGAGGGTTTGGCTTAGGCCCTCCTCCGCCCGTTGGAATGGTGGTAACAGAATGATTTGAGATGGGTTCTGCGGGGAGAGAAGAAAAAGAAAAGAGACATCTTTTAAATCAATCCCTGGTTGTAGACAAGTTCTCCGAAACCAGTACCTGGCACCACTCCAACAAACAAACAGGGGGGAGAAAAGTCCGCCGCCGGGCCGCGGGCCGCCGCGCTTACTCCGCCGCCGGGGCCGCCGCCGCGCCCGGACTGCTCTCGGCGGCGGCGCCC
>VWPW01012115.1:17406-55415 GCA_013389825.1 Crypturellus undulatus | reverse complement strand
CCCCCTCCCCCACACCGATATTTGGCTCGGAATAAAATATTTTGCGATTAGCCCGCAGCCCTAATTAAATTTTGCTGTCTGATTGTTCCTGATTTGTGTGTGTGTGTGTGTGTTTTAAGTATTTTCTGAGGCGGTGACCCATTTGAAGACTTACATTTTCGCTCACTAAAGTAGTGGGCGAAGCGGCGTGGGGGCGAGCCGTTTGTGCTTGCTCGAGTCGGAGCCCTCAGCGTGTATTTACGTTGAATTCACACCCCCCCCCACTACCCCCCCAGCCCGAATAAGATGTAACTCGAACCTAATGCACTCGAATTAGCGACGATCCCGAGCGCTCGGCGGCGACAGTCGGTGAGAAATATCACGACTCCCGCTGATTTCCTTTCCTCGGGGGGAGGCGCCTGCGGGAGCCGCTCGCCTTTCTGCGGTGTGAGATGCGAAAAGCGCGGCCGAGACCCCCGCCCCCAGCCCCTTTTAAGGCCCCGGGAACGAACGTCAGAATCCGCGCTCCCCAAACGCGGGGAATCTTCTCCCAACGCCCCGCTTGTTTATAAACACGGCTGTTGAAAATTATTAAAATAATTAGGGGTTCCGGAACGCAGAGACACCCGGGCCAAACCGCCCACCTCTCTCCCGGCCGGGATTGCGCGAAGCCGCCGCTCACGAGCCCCGCAACGGGAGCGAGCTTTATTTTTAGCAGGGGGAGAATCGGGCGGGAGGATATTTCGTTTCTTGTGGGCAACATGAGCGAAGGGGATTTTTTTTTTTTTTTACCTCAAGCGCACTGTCACTCCTTCCCCTCCCTCCTCTCGCTGCATTTCATATCCCCCCGCCCCACACACACACGCTCCGCGCGTACTACGCGGGGACACGCCTCGCTCTGTGGGGGAACAGGAAAACACGAGTGGCAGCCGCGCTGGGGGGCGCAGGGGGAGCCCTCCCGTCGCAAAGCACCGCGCTCCTCGCGTGGCTCCGCGCGGGGTGGCGCGGNTGAGGCCACGGGGATGGGCGGGCGGGCGGGAGGCAGCGCCGCGCTGGGGCTCGCCTTGCCTGCGGGCACCACCGCGAGGGAACGGGGCTGGGCATCCTCGCCCGTTTCCCGAGGAAACCTCACACGTGTCGATCTCGCCGGTCCACGGGGAGCTAAACGGGTCGGCGTTGCTGCTGGAGGGGTTGGTGCGGGACGGTGCTGGGGAGACTTGCCCAAGGAGCATGGCAGGAGCACGCACCCGCTAGCAAGTCGCCTCTCCACCTGCGTGGCTGTATGCAGGTTCACCTGCATGGCTATATGCAATTTCACCTATGTGGGCATATGCAATTTCACTTGCAAATGTGGCTGCACCTGAATTTCAGAGGAGAGGCGATGAAAAATTTCACAGAATGACAGTGGGAGTTTCGATGACGTGTGCTTTACCAACTCGATATGCTTTTTTTTTCTTCTTTTATTTTTTTTTCCAGCTATTTCAATGTTTTATAACTCTAAAAGGAAGCAAAAATGCCTCGTTTCATGTTAGCCTGTGTGCTCGGTTCCATAAGCTCTTCTGCAGAGTCGCTGGACAAACAAATAATCTGGAAAATTTGTGTTCTCCCTGTGTCAGTCTCAGATGCGTTACAGCCAGGACTGCTCTCTGTGCCTTCTTTCCCAAACCCTCTCACGTGGGGTGGAAATACAAGATTTCATTCCTTGACTGAACTGTTGCCCACCTGCCACCCCGTCCCTTTAAGTGCCCAGCAAACAGATACACTTCAGGGCACAGGGCACATGCCTCATTCTTAAGCTGTGCTTTACTCAGGTTCCTTTTTTTTNTTTTTTTTTTTTTTTTTTTTAAGCCATGACTGGTGCATCCAGCAAGACTAATCAGAAATGAATGTGAAAATGTGAAAAACATCATTCTTCTGCTGTAACTTCCACACACAAAAAGATCTCACAGGGTTTCTTTGGTGGAAACAAAGATTCCAGTTCCCAGGTGCTCGTGTAAATACATTGTTGCAAAGTGAGGCTCTGAAAAAAGTTATACTTTTGTAAATATGCTTTTGTTAAAACTTTTACCACAATAGCAACATCAGCAAAAAATAGAAACACCCCCATGTGATACAAGTGAAGTGATAATGTTTAAGAATATACCTGCTATGCCTGAGACACAGCTCCAAGGAGACTAAAAATGAAGAAGAGGCACTCAGGGAAGCGGCAGGATTCTTCTCCTATAGTTCCTCAAAGGGAACATAGCCATGGCAAATTTCCTAATTTCCCATTGCCCATTGTATTCCCCAAATGAAGTTGTCTTCTAGGGAGCTTCCAAAACGTCACTCCTTTCAGCACGTTTCTCTTGAGGTTATTTTCATTCTCTCCTTTTGGAAAGGGGAGAGGCAGAGGTGGGGCCAGGGAAGCGGCAATGCTGTTGACTCTGTCACTGATCCTCACCGGGCTATGACTTTATGGTCATTAATAATAGACCTGTGCATCCTCTGCTACAACTTTGATTAACACCAGGCAAGAGCACAGTCCTTTCTGTCAAGCTGGCTGTGGTAAGCACGGTATTGTGTCTTTGTCGGCTTCACTGGCCTCATGCAGGGTGGCTAGAGAAGAAGTCTCAGGAGCAGCCAAGACACAGTTGTCCCTGCAGAGAGTGTGGTCACGCCTGATGCAAGAGCTGCTGCGCAGAGTCCTGTGGCTGCAGAAATCCGGCCTTCCTCAGACCGAGTTCACCACCTTGTGAAGCCGTGGCGGCAGGCTCCTTCTCTAACCACTGGCCAACCTGGTGAGATGGGTCTCTCTGATGTCCACCTTTCACATGGCTTTCACACATTTTTCAGTGCTGTATAAACATCCCTTTTCCACAACTCCTGAAAGGCAGATAAATGAGATGCCGCTTTCTTTTGACAGGTCAAAAAAAGGAGAAAATGGCTAAATAAGTGATCCCTGCAAGTGCACCAGCCTCTCCCAGGAGTCCCAGGAAAGCACTTCAATGATGCTTACCTTTGGCTAGGGTAAAAGAACAATAACGAACATGTTTTAACCCATGTAAAATTTTGAACCTTCTAAAAACATGTTCTAACTTGCCGTGTGTATACAGGACACAATGCATTTTAACATGTTTGCTGGCAAATGCACTAGAATGCAACACACCCTGTCAACACTGAGAATTTGAAAACACATTAATTAAAAGTTTTCACTGACTTCTTTTTTTTAAATACACCTTTATCCTAGTTCAGACAAGTCTTTAAAGAAAGTGAATCTAAAAAGTGGTTTTGGAACCTGGAATCAGAGACCAGTGTTTGCAGAAATCTTGAAACAACGGATGTTGTTTTGTGCTCCTATTTGTGTGCCGCTTCTCTGAAATCTCTGTCCAGAGTTATCTAAACCCAGGGAATGCAGTGAAAAATCTACTTGTTCTCTGGGGTGCAAGGAGAACTTTTTTTTTTGTACAGAAAAAGAAACAAGAAAAAAAAGAAGAAAGATAATTAAAGTTTACACTGAGATATAATGTTCTCTATATGCCAATCTACTCTGAAGCCCCTTCTTCTCTTGTCTTCATCATCACGCAGAAACAATGTAACATATGCATAAGAAAGCAAACATCTTGCTTTTCCAACAACCGTCAGACTGAGACAGTTAAGAAATTTCGTTCTTGTTTTAATTTGTATGAACTTTCTAATAATGATAGAGTGGGACTATATGATCTGAATAATGTTAAGAGTTTCAAGTTCTAAAATTACAATCATACTATAAAATAGTTGCATTTTTCCTGATTCCAAGAAATGAATATTTCATGATGTTCTAGGTGAGCCCTGAGACTTCTTACTGACCCATCCTTTCAATTTCTTCTAGCTTTATTCCAGTTTGGTACAATGCTATAAAAAGCTTAGTATCACTCACAACCATTACAAGCCCTTTACTAATATTTGCCAAGTTTTTATTAACTAAACACACTCAACAATGTTTGCTAAATAGAATCCAGACTCTATGAATGTCCTGCGTGCTGGGAAACTGGAAACTTAACACAGTACATGTGTTTTAAAAGTATCATACAGTTTGTCTTTCTCAAATCTAATAAAGAAATCCAACAACCAACCAGATGCCCAAACTTTAGTGAGTAAGACTGGTTACTTGAATAAATAAATAAATAAAATCAAGAATAAGGAAAAATATCAACAAACCCAACCCAAAACAAACAAAAATTCCTTAGATGATGCCAAAGCAGAAACACACCAGTAGAGCTCAAGCCCCTCCTTTCCTCTAAGAGCACTCAAAGGAAGATGCAACAGCTTACGGAGAAGCTGCAAATATACCATTAAATGGCTGTTTCAAGGTATATCCTGGTTTGGCTTTAAAGTAAAAACATATCATATATATTTCAATAGTAAAAGATGAGCATTGCAGAGGGCACACAGTGCAATGCTAAGGGCCTGCAAGCAAAAATAAAGGAGGGGTTAACTTTTTCAGCTCTAAGGAAAAATACTTTCTTGACTGCAGTTCCCCAGCAGTTTTACCCTGGATAAACTGGTGCTGCAGGAGTCCTTTGCTCCCTTTTTCCTCATGCTCTGCCAGCCCTGGTGGCTGCTCCACTCCCTCTGTTGTGTGCTTGTGCGCTGTGCCTGGCTTTCAGCTGACCCTATGATAAGCCATTCTAGAAAACCAGCTAAACCAACAGAAAACTATTTTTTTTTTTTTCTTGTGGTGTGGAGTGGAGGGAGAAGGATAGTTTCCATCTGCGCTAGCTTCTGCAGCTCTTGGGGTGGCCAGACAAGTAGCAGCGATGACAGGCAGATGATACCTGATTTGACGCTAATCAGGTTAATCGAGTTAAGCTGCAATGCCAATGACATTTGCTTCCGCAGCAGCATTCCCTCATGCAGCCTCTTCTTGTCTGCAGTTTCTGCTCATTTCCACTTTCACGCTCCTCCTTCTCTTGTTCTGGGGGAACTGATCCGAGTGAAAAATACATAGCCAGGCACCAATTCATTAAAAGGGCATTGACATTCACAACTCTTTTTTTCTTTTTTTTTTTTTTTGAAAGAACTTGTGAGCTTTAATGATAAGTGCTGGCTACCATGTTTCTATTTTTTTTTTTTTATCAATAAGCCAGCCAGACTGTTAGTCTGCTGTCCATTGACTTGCTTGACTTTTATGAATTTCATCTAGATTAAAGGGGGGACACTTTTCCCATACAAAATTACACTGGAAAGTGTCACAAGATGCTAATGGAAACTGATGTTCTTGTTCAGGGTGAAATTGAGCAAGGAAAGGCTCAGGGCTGTGGAGCTAACAACCTCCATGCCGATGCTTGTGCTTTCTGTAGATCTTTCACTGTAGGAGAAGTGTTAAGTGTCAAAGAATGGAATTTAGTGGGCAAAGGCTACTATGGTGAGTCTAGCTTTTAGGGTTTTCTCCACCTGAACAAATATATTGTAGCCACAAGGTGCAAAAGGCTATGTCAGTACAAGTTTAACTATTATTACTATTGTCATCACCATTATCATCACCAGGAAGATTGTTTGCTTCAGGTAGCCAGAATAAACACCTTGTGCTACATCATTTTGGTCAGTCTGGCAGAAATGAGTGACCTGTACTGTCATGTGTACTGGTAGGGAATATATTTGATATCAGTCCTCATGTAATCACCAGCTAACCAGAAAACCACCTCAGGTAGAGGTGTAGAAGCACTTGTGACACTTGTGACACCTTCTGTTTAGTTGTTGGGAAATAGATCCCTTCCCTCAGCAGCCAGTGCTCTGACTTCTTTACTGCGGTGAGGTGCTTTAGCCCCTTTGAAAGAGGCAGTCCCCTTTCATCCAGCAGCTGCATGGTAGGGCTCAGAGAACCTAGGTAATTCCCACCTAGGAAAATTGGAATCCTTTCATTTACCTTCCCCTGCTTTTCCCATGAAGTTGGAAGGCGAGTGTGTGTGAATACAAGTGTTTCCATTTTCTCTTGCTGAAGCTGTTCACTAACTGAATTTAGAGTAGTTCTTTGGCATGAAGAATTACATAGCAATTGATGAAAAAAAAATGAGCAAGATTCTGCAGCCTAATCGTGTAGTATGTTTGCCTGGGGGTGGCAGACAGCTTACCTCAGGTTNTTCCATTTTCTCTTGCTGAAGCTGTTCACTAACTGAATTTAGAGTAGTTCTTTGGCATGAAGAATTGCACAGCAATTGCTGAAAAAAAATGAGCATGATCATGTAGTATGTTTGCCTGGGGGTGGGAGACAGCTTGCCTCAGGTTGTTGCTCTACTGAAAACATATTTTTTTTTTCAAATTCTAACTCTTGGAATAAGGGCTGGCACCGAGTGTTAAGTGTTTGACCCAGTGACTGCAATATACAATCACGATACTTTTTTATCTAATTCTTCAGCTCCCAGAATAATCAGCTATTTACAAAGAGGAGCCAGCTGAGTAGAGGGAGCTGGTGCTCCCTGGCACCATGGTACTTGCACATGTAGCCTCATGGTTTATGCCAGCGAGCAAAGAGGACTGTAATCCGCGGCCCCTTCCCTGCCATGCGGCAGGGCCTTCTTCATGCACATCTCTAGGCCAAAGCCCACGTAGGCATCAGGCTGAGAGCATCGCTCGAGGCATCCCCTCTGCACAGGCCAGCTCTGCCTTTCCGAGGGAGTCCAGGTGACATCCTGCTGTTAAAGAGCTCTCCAGGCAGGGGATTCCTGAGGCGAGGCACAGCCCATTGCTTGGGCATCCCTGTTTCATAGCGTCTCTAACCTTGTGGTTTTCCTTCATCTCTCTCGTATGGCATTTTGAAACGCAGTAGCAGGTTACACATTTAAGCCAGAGCTACTAAGTCCAGCCTGATGAATCAACAACTGAGTGGTGGTTTTAAGTCTGAAGTCCATATATAGCCTCTTGCCTACCCAGCTCCAGTTTCTAACCCCTCAGTAGAGAAAATGGTTCACTGGTGCTTCACAGCAAATAAGTCAGATTTACATATTTTTTTCAATCCATGGAACAGTGAAAAAAAAAGGATCAAACTATTCAGATTATCATTCAGGTATTATATACTCACCACGACTTTGCTTCAGGATACATTATGCCAAAGAATATTTTAAATTAAGAAGTGTTATTTTCTATGTATAGTATGCCTTGTTTTTCACAGTGACCTGATGGAAAAGGATGAAGCTTGTATTTAGTTCTGCGAACCTGCAGAAAAGTCCGCTTATATAGCAAGTTCAGTTGCTATGGGAGGATGGAAATATGGAATGAGAGCTACCAGTCTAACAGATAACTGAAATTATTCTCTTTATATTGATGGTGTGATTCAGCTTCTTAGTGTAAAAAGTGAATAATGAAGATGTTTTTATTTATTTATTTTTCTCACAGTAGCTTTAGAGATTTACTTTGTAAGTGTTTCTGCATTCACAGAATGAGCTTTGATCATGTAGTGATAAATTGTGACAACAGCGAAGTAATTTTTGTAGATGATATTCTAAGAAACCACAGCTCTAAGGGGACGAACTGCAGACCTGTAAAGAAAGTTCGTTTAAGACATAAGGGTTAATACTTACTAATCTAATCTGATGAATAGTTTGGTTAAGGATGTCACATATGCATAATATAAGCAAAAGGAGGAAAGCAAGATCAGTGCTCCAGGAGGAATATACACTGTCCGAGCATGCAGGGATTGAGTTAGGAAAGCCAAAGTCCATCTGGAGGTGAACCTGGTGACTGATGTGAAGTGCTTTACAGGTACATCAGCAGCACAAGGAAGAGTATGCAAAATGTGAGGTTGCTGACGAATGGGACAGGGGACATGGTGACAAAGTACAAGGTATTGAATATTTTCTTTGCCTTAGTCTTTACTAGCATGACTGGCCTTCACAAATGCCAGACCCCTGAGACCAGAAGGGAAGTCTGTATCTAGGAAGACTTACTCTTGGTGAAAGAGAATCAAGTTAGGAAACACTGAAACAAGGGTGCGCCCCAGGAGGTGCATCTGTTAATGGAGTACTTGTTAATGAAGACAATTTCAATTATCTTGGAAAGGTCATGGAGACCAGGAGAGGTTCCTGAGGACTTAAGACATAAGGGTTAATACTCAGTCCAGGGAACTACAGGCTGGTCAGTCTCATCTCAATCCCTGGGAATGTGATGAAGCAACTGACGATGGATGTTATTTGCAGACACATGTAGAATGGGAAGGTGATCAGGAATATTCAGCATGGAATAGTCTTTATGAAGAGGGAGGCAGGCTGACCAACCTGAGCCTTCTACATTGAGATGACTGGTTTGATGAGTGAAAGGAGAACAGTGAATGTTGTTGACGTTGATGTTAGCAAGGCTTTTAATATTGTCTCATAGCATCCTCAAAGACAAGCTGTTGAAGTATGGGCTGGATAAGTGGACAGATAAACTGAAAACTGGCTGAACTTTCAGGCTTGGAGGGTTGTGATCAGAGTCACAAGGTCCAGATGGATTCTAGTCACTAGTGATGTTCACCAGCAATTGATACTGGGGCCAACACTATTGAATCTCTTCATTAATGTGCTGGATGGTGGGACCAAACGCACCTACATCAAGTTTGTAGATGGTACAAACTCTAAGGAGTGCCTAATACACCATATCGTTTTACTACCATTCAGAAGGACTTTGACAGGCTGGAGAAATGGGACAACAAGGACCTTATGAAGTTCAACAAAGGGTAGTGCAGAGTCCTACAACTGGAGAGGAATAAGCCCATGCACCACTGTAGACCAGAGGTTGAGCAGCTGGAGAGCAGCTTTTCAGAGAACTACCTGGAAGTCCTGCTCAATGTGTTGAATGTGTGTCCATAACGTGAGGTCACATCTTGTAGTTTTGTGTCCAGTGCTGGGCTCCCTAGTACAAGAGAGGCATGGACATACTGGCATTAATCCAGTGAGAGGCGACAAAGAAGATTAAGGGACTGGAGCAGCTGTCATACAAGGAGAGGCTGAAAGAGCTGGGACTCTTTAGGGCCCAGGGGATATTTTAGCAATCTGTACAAACACCTGATGGGAAGGAGCAGAGAAAGGAGAGAAAGAGTGTTCTCAGGTGTACCCAGTACAAGACAAGAGGGACATTGTTCCAGTGAGCACAAACTGAAATATAAGAAATTACATTGAAATGTATTTATTTATTTATTTGTACTGTGAGGGTGATTGAACATTGAGGCAAGTTTCCTGGAGAGGCTGTGAGGATCTCCATTCTTCGAAATATTTAAATCCTGATTGTCAATGGCCCTGTGCAACCTGCTTTAGCTAATCCTGCTTGAACAGGAGGTTTGGACTCGATGATCTCCAGAGGAGCCTGTCACCCACAACTGCTCTGTGACTTGGTGTCTTCAGAGCTGCTTCTGCTTTGCTTATGCTCACTTCAGTGCAGATGTGCTTTGAAGACATTGGATTTTTGTCACCTTGTGCCTCAGTTACAGTTGCATGGTTTATGAAACGTGGATGTTAGCACTTCCTCTTATATGGCTTGCAAGAAAAAATAGTGAAGTCTGGGAGGTCCTTTCAGTAAATGGGGCATACAAGTGCCTTCCATACACATTTGTAGGAAAGAAAGGCCTCAGAGTCCTTGTTCCCTGGTATAGTACAAATTACAATAAAATGTGAGAAAACAATACCTGTAATAATTTTCTTGAAACTAAGCCCTAGGAAGCAGGGAAAATCATAGGTTAAGTGTGAACCCCTGCTTGACAAGTTTCCATGCCTTCTATTCTGTTACATTAGAGCCTATACAGAGCAGACGAAGTTGTGTCATAGTAATTTTTGTTTATTCCTTTTAAATTACACTTTCTCACACTTTAGTAAGGTTTCCCATTTCCCCCATGCAGCTATAAAAGGCTGGCTTCAGTCTGCTTAGGCTCAAGCAACACACACAGTCTTTTATTGACAAAAGCAGATGGCAATTTCCCTTGCGATCCATTTTCTTTTCTCTGGCCAGCATGCAAACCTGGGAGTGCATACTGGAGGATACACTACTACACCTCGCTAGCCTCTGAGTACTCTCGTAACGTGGAGGAAAGCCACAAACCAGCCTGCCCAGGAGTGATCTGAATTGCTGAAGACTATTTCACATTCTGCTTGGAGCTATTTTGACAATCTTCAGCTGTATCCTTTATTTCTTTCTTCTTAGCATGTGAATGTCCTTTTTATAGCAGCTATTCTTACAGACTTTAGAGTTCTCTTTTCTTAAGGCTTCTCATTCCTACTTCCTCATGTTTATTTAAGTCTCTTTTCATGCCATGGTTCCTAAAACATATAAATTCAAGCAGTGAAATCTCGAGTCTTCCTCAGATTATCCCATGATACCTGCCTCTATTTTACAGGGTTCAATCTTCAAGTGACAGTTATGTGCTTTTTGCCATACTGCCTCTCATGCTCGTGATGAGCTCTGGAAAACTAATTATGACTTCCTCAAGCTCTTCTTTGGTACTACACCTACAAGCACAGAGCAATAACTAGTTATTATACTGAATTCCATTTTTGCTATGGACTTCCTTTGCATTTACTGGTAGTTCTTGGAGTTTGAGATCTCTCTGGGATCTCGATTAGCACAATGACAGAAAAATTGCAAAATTAAGCCTCTGGTGTGCTTTAATCTCAGCAGCTCTGCAAGTGTCCCTAAGCAGAGTTCCCCTTTCTGAATCCTGCTTTCTGAATCTTGCTGAATCCACACTGCTTAAGAATATGTGCTGCTCACTTGGTGTGTGGGCATAAAGCTTATAAAGAGCTTTGGAGCAACAACTGGTTTGACACAACACATGCAAGGAACAATTTATCTTTCTGTCTTAGACAGAAACACACATCATGGGCATTTTTGCTTCTTTATGAAGGCTTTTTGATTGCTTTCTATATGGCTATGGCTATTTTCAACTCTGCTTCTTTCAGAACTATTTCCATTTACATTTTGCATTCATGTGGAAAGAAAAATATTTAAAATAAACTATTAGTGTATCTGATTCATTTAAATGTTTAGCATTCTATAATCACACTCACATTATACAGCAATATAATGAAATGTTTTTCTTTAAATAAGAATTTTATGAAAAAGATAATATTTATAATTGCAGGAACTTGTTGAATTCTCAAGTGCTACAAGTTCAAGAGGGGCGTGTACATGTAACATTTGAAATGCCCTTCACCCTTAGGTGATCTGGAAGACTTTAAGGAGCAAGCATGAAATATATACTCACTAATCAGGACAGGAAAAAATCAGGTCAAAATGATAGGAGGCACAACTTTTGCAGGATTTGCTAAGGGAAGAAAGCAGGTTTTGTCATGCTCTGTATGTATGTATGTATTTACTTATTTGTCTGTCTTAAGATCCCCATCTAGGCCCTGTAAACTCACAGCAAAGTGGAAAACATTTCTTCTACAGGTTGTGACTTCTGTGATCATTTGAAATATGGTAATTCACATTCAGACAAATTAAAAGTGGAGCTTTCTATTTGCTTGGGCAGGCAAATTGAGAGTATGCAGACTGTAAAGTTTTTTCATTTTGGAAAATATAATTTGAGTCTTCACTGACACTGATAATAAAAGTTTCACGATATAAACAAGGTGTTATGGTATCATCAGGCTTCTCAGTCAAAGTATCAGTGCTTTTTTTTTTTTTTTAAGATTCCAAAGAAGACATTTTCTTTCTTCTTCACAAGCCTATGACTCTGCAAATAGATACTTGTTCTTGAAAGCCTTTCACATCTCATCTTTTCAACCATATATCTCCCACCTCATGCACACTCTCTTCATAGAGACCAGGCCATGATGTCCTGCTCCCCTTGGCGTGGAGGACTCCTTCCCAGGACAAATTCCTCTTCTTCTCCTATCCTCTTCTTGGGCACATATGTACCCGTGCGCAACCCTACTCAGGAGGTAGCTCTGACCTGTTTTAGCATTTTGCTGGGGAGAAAGAGGAACCGATTCATTGGCCAGGGATGAAAGACAGAGACAGGAGTTGAGCTGGGATTTGGCTGGACCAGATCAGAGGGACTCAACAGTGGTGTAATGCATGCTCAGTTCTACTGTAGTGTCAACAAGCAATATTTTCAGTATCTTTTGGTATTAACTCCAGCAAATACAGTGATGCTGCCCCTCACAGTGCTGCTTAGTGTCATGGTAAAGGAGATTTGTTTTGTACTTTATCTCCATGTTGCACTTTGAAGTTAATAATTGTATTGAAAAGGCATTGCGTAACTTTAGAAGGAGTCTGGATGTCTGAAAGGTTTGAGAGTTTGAGAGGGGAGAGTTTGTCATCACAGCACCAAAGTACCCCTAGGATTGGGAAATGATTGTTTTAGCTAGATGTTATTGTATCAGCTAGATACAAGTTGCATCAGTTTGTGTGGCCAACAAAAGAGTGAAGAGGAATGCTGGCCACACCTTTCCTCAAACTGTTGTTTTACTTTATCTTTTTCTGCCTGAGACAAGGAGGGAAACACAATTTAAGTTTGCCTGGGTGTTGATACGGTGATGCAAGCCCATAGATTCCTACTCATTGCGAAGGTCAGAGAAGTGCTCACAATAAGGCATTTCAACCACTACACAGAGAGTATGGCGTCCTGGAGATAAGTTATTTTACCCTTTAATATTTTTCTAGCAGTACTATCAGTGACCTCAGCTCATGACCCTGGCGGTAGCCCTAGTAGGTGACAAAGCAGAACATGGCAAATAAGGCCCTAGTGGGGAACAAGGTCCCCCAAACTTCAGAGTAAACTGGGCTTGTCACCAGCAATGTCTTCTAAAATAACATGAAGGATCAAAATATAAAGAGCAGCTTCCTTTCTGATCCCTCAAAATTAGGCCCCCTCAAATTACCTCATTTCTTTTCCTCAAATCTTCATGGATGGCTCTGTAGAAACCCATCAAGTCTGATAAGGCAGAGAAAGAAAATGCAGTGTTTTTATTTTTATACATATATTTATTTTATTTTTTAGTTTAAATTACTTGGAAATCTCTTTACATATACTTTTCAGTGTGATTTGTTGCACTGGGCAGAATTCATTTCCAACCTTGAAGAAAGGCTGTATGAATGTCATATTCTATTCAGTTTTACTTCAGCAGTTAACAGAGTCTTCAAGACAGGTAACAAAAATTAATTAATAGAACCTTGTATTTCTTAGTTTTATTTCTCGGTAAGTGATGATAGATTATGGATTTAATCAGATATGGAGAAAACCTTCCAAGCACAATATTTTTGCCTCTAAACTTTGCACTTCCAAGCATGAATCTTTATGTACCTAGAAGTAAGCCTACCTGCAAGTATACTTGCTATGCATTGACTTACTAATCCACCCATCATGTACAAACCTTCACAAATATCAATAAACTTGCTGCAGTTAAGCAGAAATAAGGGCAGCCTAAGTTGTGTTTTCAATTTTTTTATGCAATATGTATGTTAACATAAGTTAAATATAGATGAATTTTCTGAAAGGTATCTTGGTAAAATCAATGTAAATTTTAAATGACTCTTATGTTTCATTTTAATGAAGAAATATTTAATGTTTATCAGATCTTACCATCAAAGCAAAAGATGTACAAAGATTTTTCACTGTGGTAGTCCCTGGTTGAAAAATAGGGTAACTGAGTAATAAGTAACTCCAGCCAAGCCCAAGGTTTGCAATTTAGACAGATAGACAGGACAGGCACAGGAACATGGAAAGAGAATGACAGCACAAGCAGAGACGTATCTGCAAAAGCATCTCCCTTTCAGCTGTGAGAAACTGTTCCTTGATGGTTTATTAGTGAGGATTAAACTCTCTTAGGGAAGGGAAAAGTTGGTGGATGAACAAGCTGGGAGGAGATGGAGAGGATGAGATGTAGTGTGAACCTGAGAAGAAGGTGAGCCAGGACCAAACCAAGACTCCGTGCAAAACAAGCTGCTGGAAAGCTTCCAAAGATGCAAAGGCCCTGACGTTTGGCTCTTATTATTCTTATCAGTTTGTAAGTATGCTCATCTTTTTTTGCAATCCTTCCCCAAAGCCATGTGACAGTAGGATCAAGGTGAGTAGAAGAGCACCACTTTCGTCCTCATAGCCTCCAAGTGTGGGCATCTCCTCTGAACGGCTTGGTATCCAGCATTACTGTCACTATCTGTTACCTGCTCCTGTTTTTTACGACAAACTTGGTGGTATTCAAAGGCCTTGGGCACGATGCAGGATCTGCAAATGTAGTAGGATGCAGCTTTTCTTTTTGGAGTGCTCGCAGAACTGTGTTGACAAAATGAAGACAAAATTCTTGCTCACTTTTTACAAATAGGAAACAAAGGGATTAAAAGATTTCTTCATGGTCACACAAAATGTCAGCAGAAGGGAGAAGAAGAAAGTTTGCTTTTCCTGAGCCAAAAGCTGCACTTTAAGTCTAGAATTTCTGCAGTCCTGGTACAAACAGGTTATGAGAAGTTTAGGAAAGAGGAAAAGGATTAGTGAAGACAGAGAATACTGACACACGCTTGTTTTATATAAAGTGCATCAATCAAAGCTAAGCTTTTGCACAGCAGCGCTGAGAAGTGGCATGAAGTTCACATTCAAAATTAAAATATTGACAGAAACATAGTTTGGGAATATATTTTGTGTGTTGTTTTTAGTGCCTATATCATTGTATCTGAATGTCTCATGGTCACCAGTGGGTTTTATCCTCACAAAATCACAGCGAGAGAGAAAAGATTCGTCCTCATCTTGGGAAGCAAGAACTGTTGAACAAGATAAGTTATCTTTCTAGGAAGTCTGGAGTTGGGTTCAGTAGTAGAACCAAAGCTTTCTACAGGAACATGGTCCTAAATTCTCTAAACTGCTTTTCCTCAACTCAGCTTTTATGAACCTGAAATCCACTGTAGACATTGCTCTCCATGTGTATGTTGCTCTCTAACTAGCAGACATGTATGGCTCCTGCTCTCCTGCTTTGGAAGTTTGTTATGAGTCTTTTTAACAGAATTAGGAGGAAAAGAGTGGACCTGCCCCAAGGGTAAAGAGGCCAAGGATGGTGAAGCTGAAGGAACACCATTTTGGTCACCAGCTCCAGGATAATTTGGTCATCTGAGTAGCCCTAGGAGGATGTCTGCACAAATAGCTGGAGGAATGTGGGTTTGGTGTTGAAGGAAGGGGTAGTGGGAAGGGAGTTTATAAGACATCAATTCCAGCCATGCACCCATCCCCACCATGGCTGTTAACCATGTCCCTGAATGTGTCATCTACACGTTTCTTGATACTTCCAAGGATGGTGATTCCACTCCTTCCCTGGGCAGCATGTTCCAATGTTTGACCACTCTCTCCACGTAGAAAATGTTCCTAGTATCTAACCTGAATCTTCCCTTTGGCAACTTGAGGTCATTTCCTCTAAAGGTCTTTTCCAGCCAGATTCTGTGATTCTGTGATAAGTAGCTTCATAAATATTTCACTCTGAGCAACAGGATCCAGTGGGATGTGGTCATGATTGTTCTCAAATAACATGCCAATCACCTCTTTCTCCTGAGTAGTGTATATCTGCATATCATCAAGCCCCACTCTTTCTGTGGTTATGTGTTTTTCCTTGGAAGTCTGTCGATCAAGGGTCTTATTTAAAGGTTGGAATGCTTGAAACACTTCCTTATTTACCTCACAATTTGGAAGAAATTTCTAGACTCTCCCATGGGTCTCCTTTGCTGTTCTTTGCAAGTAAGCATTTTAGGATGCATTCTCTGTATTAGAATGTAATATACTCTTGAGATCTTGTTTACTCTTGCTTTTTTTTTCTTTTTATACCGAGTCATAGCACAGCTATTCAGTTTAACCCCCCCCACCAGCCCCCACCACCTCAAGCTCAATGCAAATCATTGCTTACAGTTTCCACTGCTTAAAAATGCAGTTTTCCCGAGGCCTTAATCAGCACAACATTTCAGGTTTAGATCTGCATTTTCCAAGTTGGGGTTCTGGACCCTACATGTTATTTAGGTGGTTACTAATAGGTTCATTAACCTGAACTAAATTTGTAATCCTGCATGTATTCTGCTACCTAGTCAACAAAAAATGATAGACCTATAAGTAGTCTTGCACCTGATATGCATTGGGCACTGCAGGCTTAGACGGTAGAAGAAATCTATAAAGATCTGCAAAAAGGACAGAGTACTAAATGGTCATTAAATAGGCTAGTTATTTATATTTTCTTCCTCATACTTTGAACATTTTCTGTGAGTTCATGGCTTTCAATTGTCAACTCCTTAATGGCTAGCTAGATAAATATATATTGCTTTTGTTGTCATATGGGAAAGAGAAACCCATCATGCTGAGCACTACCCACCTTATCATTGCAGGAACAGGTTGTGCCCTGTTAGTTGGTAGCACAGCAGGGGCTTTGTTTGTGCTATTCATCAAATTTCATCAAAGAAGTTAGATCTGAGCGTTATACATAATGAACACAACTAGTTAATATTACTATTTTTCACGATGAGCTTTTAAAACATGATTATATATAAACAGTCAACACAGCCTAGTAGAACTTGAAATTCCCATCCGGTTGGGGTATTTGTCTCTCATACTCTGGAATTTTCATAAAATATTCTATCAAAAAGTGGGTTTTTTTTTCCTCTATAATTTGTGGAGAAATTGTGCACTGAATCCCCTATTTTTTCTGTTTAGTATTTATAATTTCTAGGTGTCATAAATTTGTATTTTCTATTTTCAGGTAGTCTGACAATTTCTTAAGAGTCTTTCAAATTGTCGGCCATTTTTATATGGTCCAAGGATCCTCTTTTTTATTCAGTATCATCTTCCATGTTTTGCTATTTTGATCTTTTGTTCTCTGATTTTTGATCTGTGTCCTCCCTTGCAATGGCAACAGAATAAATATGGTAGGTTCTCATAAATTTGCTTTTATCATGAGAGAAGATGGATTTTGGTATTATATGTCTATGTCTATTCAAGATCACAAAATCATGCATAGAAATGGGGCATCTAATCACAAGTGTTAACTTGCCCCATTAGATATCCCATTAGTTAACCGTAGTTAACTTTGAACATCATCTACTCAAAAACTTTTCTGCTGCTATAACTTACGTAATACACTCAAATATTAGCAGTCAGAAAAGAATATGTAATAACACATTTATTTCTCTGCACTTGGGAATTAAAATGTATAGAGCAAAATGCATAATGTTAAACCTGCGCTTGAGTATACCATCTGCAAAGCAAACAAGCTGGGGAAAGTCAGTGTCTACACACAGTGTGTCAAACCCCTTGCGGTAGCCTGTACAGAACCTGCTTTGCAGATTAGGTAAATGTTTTTAATTAGGCCATTTTTTTCATCACTGACTATCTAACATGTTTAACCAATGGTTTAGCAAGCACAGTAATAAAATGTGAGTCTGTATGAGCCATCTTTGGACTTCATCTCCACCTCTTTGTCCCTGGAAGAGCTGAATATGACTATGAGGCATCCTGAAGAAAACAAGACTAGCAAGAAATACAAAGCACCAGAGGGGAAAAACTCATTATGGATATATTGTTCTTAATGACACTGTATAGCTGCCATTAACATTTAATGCACCTGTATAAACCTGGCTGAAAGTTTTGGCAAGAATTGTTTTTCATTTGAAAATGAACATTTGCTGATTCTGTGGTACCAAATAAGACAGGAATTTTTGCCTGAGGAGAGGAGAACTTAACCCTCTGTAGCTCAAATCTTCATATCTGGTATGCTTATCTCAAAGTTAAGAGGTTAGATATCAGTCTGCAAAGCTGTTGCAAGGAGATTTCTTCTCTCTTTCAGTTTGTATTTTTGGATACACTCACCCTACAATCTATTAATTTATTATACAAGTATGACTGAATGGTTGAAATGTTAAATTTCTAATTTTCTAATTTCTTGTGAATAGTCAGCATTTGTCAGACTCAACCCAATGTACACCAGCAACCTTCTAAAATCGTCTGCTCCCATGTATAGACTGCTCATGTTATACGTGTAATTATCCTCTCCTGCCAAGTTTCTGTTTCTCACAGTTTCTCACTGTTGCTGTCACTATTCCATATATATTACTGGCATCCATGGTAGGCAGGGCTGCTATGAGAAGATGAGGTGACTACAGCATTGTGATCTGGTGACAGAAAAAGTCTTCAAGAAACTGAGACATAATTCCTTGCCTTCTCATTTTTCTCAGGTAGATTAATGAGAATAGTGAAATCTTCACTGGCAGCCTAATGACCAAGAGGGATTTTAATGTTTGATTGAACTGATAGAAATTAAAGCAATTCCACGCAGCTCGACCCATCATCATAGTAGAAGATGTAGTCTAGAAAATGACATTCAACATTTTCATGTAAGATTTCTTTTTCCTGTCATTTTTGGAGTGAAGTAGACAGGCCCAGGATGCACTGACTAAATGAAATGTCTTCTAGGAAGTGAACTAGAAAACTTCTTATCTATATCAAAAAGAGACTGTAAAACTACTAAGCATAACATAGGAACAGCAGCATCGTGCAAAGTGAAATGAAAATGCTAATGACTGACGGTAGCTTCCCTTATTTGTTCTGTTGTTAGGGCTGAACTAGTAGCCACCATGAAATTCTTTTCTTGCCAAAAATCCTGGCGAAGATGAAAATTCAGATACGCTGAAGAGATTGGGAGGGAATGTTGAAGCATAGATGTGGGTGGAGATGTCTGAAAGGATGTGTGAGTGTGCAGATAATCTTTACATAGTAAAGAAAAAAAATGTCATCAAATGGATAAATATTACCACAAACTATATTAAAAAAAAAACCCTCAAGCACCTGATAGCCAAACAGACAAGAAATGTTTGTTCATATGCAGGTCTATGTATTTAAAAAGGGAACAAAAATTATCCTCTAAAGATGACAGCTTACACATAAACTGTAATAGGAGTTGTGGCGTGATAAGAGTGCATATCTCTGAGGATAATAAAAGTTTGATTCTTCTAAACATTGTGCAAGCATCAAAATCAGTGACTGTTCTGGACAGCACACTTGGAAGTGATCTAGATATGTTAAATGAAATAGAAGTGGCTGCATATCTGGAAACTTCTATTCTTAATATCATTGTCTTTTAAAAGAGTTACTTTGATCCGGTTTGCACAAAAGAGAGTGACAGAAAGATGTTGGAATGAAAAGAAGGAAAGTTTTTGCATCAGTGAGAAAAGACCAGAGACAGCCCTGCTTGAAATTATAGGATATGGACCTCCCAGCAACTGAATTATTGCTCAGATCTTATTGTCCACATCTGATCTGTAGCACCTGTAACAGGACATGTATTTGATGGAATAATTTTTCAGCCTTTCTAAAGGGTTAAAAACAAACCTAAATGTCAGAAAAGGGAGCTCAGATGCTGTTGAAATGACAATAGTGAAGATAAATACTCAACCTCTGCCCTTTACAAATCTCTAAGGCTAGCCAGCTTCTCACTAGAAGTCTATAAAAAGTTAAGCAAGATTGCTACATTTTGGGAAGGGCCAAATTCCTAAATTCTCTGAAGGGATGCAAAATAAAGAAATTATGTTCATCATATATAATTCACTCCCACGAGAAGGTTACTGAGTTGTTTGTATATTTTATATCTTCTCATATCAGTTCTTAAAGCTGGCAATAAAACTCTCACCAAAACTTTGGCAAGCAGCTATGAAAATGTTCTGCCAGATACCATTAATATAGATCATTCTTGTTTCCTTTGCATGAACCAAAAGATTATTTTCCTGATGCGAATCACAAGCAGTACTTTTCTTCAAAGGTTTGTTTTTTCAATCTTACCACATGCCAATAAATTTTGGATAATTCATATATTCGTAGAAATTAAGGTCAGAAGGGATGGTCAGGTCATCTGCTCTGGCCTCCTGTACACTTCAGACCAGTGCATTTCACCCAGTTACCTTTGTATTGTTCTCATTAACTGGTGTTTGGCAAAAACACATCCTCAGAAAGTTATCTAGTCTCAATCACAGAGACATCAAGAAATCCACCACTCCCTGGGAAGCCTTTTTTCCTCCTGTCAATTAATTACTCTCAAAGTCATAAAAAACGAGTTTTTCTTTCCAGATTGAATTAGTCTGGCTTCAGCTTTGAGCCACCGATTCTTGGTATGCTTTTCTCCACTAGGTTAAAGTTCCTTCTAGTTTTATCTCCTCATGAGGGAATTTATTCACTGTAAACCTCAATCTTTGATTAACAGAGCCTAACAGAATAGGCATGCTGAAGTTTCTCACCGAAAAGCACTTAAAAGCACACTCAAACAAGTTTTGTGGTTACTTGCCCTAATTTCTCCAATTTTAAAAAAAGTCTACGAAATATGAATAAAATATGATTCTCATGATGGCTGAACAGAGATAAAAAACACTTCCTTAGACTTATTACTCTCCTTCCTTTGAAGGATACCTTTATTCAGATTCCTCTCTGATATCAACATGGTGCAAATCATGGCAGTAGATAGAGAACCGGAAACTGAATGACAGAAGTGGAAATATGACCCCACTGCTTTTCAGATAGGGCCTGAAAACCAGTAGAATAGAAGGAGGTAGCTCCAGAGAATATCACTTTCCACTTTGTGATGTCTCCCAGTCAAGAGTGGGAAGGTCTTTCTGGAAAGCCTGTATTGGCTTTGGGGTCACTTATGAGAGACATCGCTGAGAAAGCTGACTTGTCAGAGGCTCACCTGTGTGGGAGCACGGAAGAGATTTCTCTCTGCTTCACCCCGTGAAATGTGAATGCGCTCCATGGTCAGATGCATGCCAGAGCCAGTGCGAAGGAAGGAACTGGACTGCGTTTCCAAACAGGGCAGCAGGGAAGGCATGCCCATGCCCAGTGCTCAGCAGTAACTGTTAGATCAGATCAGCTAGACTGTGAAAATGTAGTTTTAGTTGTTTGTGGCTACTTTTTCCAACTTTGGTGCTTGTGTGAAATTTCAGTCCAAATTGTTAGGTCAAATTTGAAATTTCAAGCTCCAGACTTCTAAACTGAACATATGCCAAGGAAATATCCTGAAATATTTAAAGGAACAAAACCTTTGTCACTTGAAACAGTGAAACTTGCTGCAAATACAGATTTGAATCCATCTTTTTCCAAAGTATAGACTTATCCGGAGATGAGGTTTATCTTCATAATTATCTCAGCTGCAGAAAAGGATGTAAAAAAGCAAGGAAGTCATTCCATGCAACATCTTCTCAAGCAATAAAGCAAATATAAGAAATTCTCAAATATAAGCAATTCTCAAATATAAGAGCTCCCCAGCCTTAGATACATTTTTTGATTGTCAGGCTGCAGTATACTGCTGCTATTGTTCTGTTAGTGAAATGGTCCCATTTGTAAAGAAGCAAGCAAACTGTTTGTTGAAGTATAGGGGAGAGTAGCAATCAATCTCCTAGTGAAACAACCTGATTAAAGAATGACAACAACAACAACAAAATTATGGTGCTTAAAAATACCTAATATAATATACCTAATACCTAATATTTCGTAGACCTTCTAACAGCAGAGCCCCAGAATAGTGTAGCTCCAAAACACAGAACAAATGAAGTAGAATAGGAATAATTTTGACAGATGAAGAAAGTGAAAATAAAGAATAGTAGGAGAAACTGTACCACTGGAGAAACAGTAATGTGGCATAACAACTCAATATAAAGCATCAGAGTTAAGAAGGTAGAATTATTGTGCTAGAAAAATATTTTACAAGTTACAATTATATAGTATACTTGCTACAATTATGTAGTAATTTGCCTAAATCAAAAGGCAAACTGTAAAATCAGTTTTAGTCATGTATTGTTGCTTTTACCTGCAAAGTACCTAGCAAGTTGCCTTGAATGGGTTTCAGTCAGAGAGCAGTAAATATTCCCACAGTCAGTTTCCCCCAGTATTTTAACTGGCAGTAGTGAAGACATGAATTCTGTTTCAATAAATAAATAAATAAAGTACATATACAGACCCATTTACCTCATTTATTTAAGGACAGGCTATTGTATTTCTTGTTGTTTATTTGCTTCTTCTGCTCCTGAATTCATAGCTTAACAGTAGGTGTTCCAGGTTATATTTTCTTCAACAGAAAGTTACAAAACCACTTTCTTGCCTTCTAAAAAAAAAAAAAGTTTTCTTTTGGCATGGTATCTGTAACTACAGACATTATAGGGCATCATCTCACTGAGCATGGGCCTTGAGGCAATCTTCTATTGCCCATTTGGCTCTATAGCCTTTCTTTATGGTCTCCTTCTATGAGACTGACAAAACGGGGCAACCTTTGTGCTGCTTTAGGTTGTCTTCCACGAGCTAGTAACAACGGCCAGGTTGTCACGCACAGCAGCTATGCTCCTCTTTCACCATCAAACCACTCGCAACCCGGCTTTGCAAATCATAGTACCAGCAAAGAAGAAAAAGACATTTAGCTTATATTTTCGTTCTAGAAGTATCCACAAAAGCTGAAACCAGTGTGTCTACACCTCTCTCCATCAGCTCTGCTCATTTCCACCTCTCAGGCAGCAACATCTCTTATCTTTGTGACAAGGACTGAGGGAAGCTTCTCTGCAAAGGCTGTGTGGACAGCGAAGGCTGTACTTCTGGGCTGCAAGTTTAATGGGGTGTTTTGAGCCATGCAGTCTCTTTTCCTCTTCATAACATCGTGCCAGACACAGCTGGGAGAGAGACCACAAATCAGCATTGTACGGATGCTGAAAGGAGGCAGGGAGTCTATAGCAGGAGCCACATGTGAAAGATGAGACTTGACAGGCCTGTGATTCTCAGCTTGGCCTGCCTGGTCTCTTCCTTGTCCTCCAGCACTGCAGGAACTTACTGAGATGTCTCTTTTGGGCTCAAGGAGTAAGACAATATAGTGGGAGATTTAAACTCTGTCTTCCTCACAGAGGTAGCCTATAGACCTAAGAGAGTCAGCTAAAATATATTTGCAGTGAAGCTTAAAAAAACAGTCAAAGAGGATTAAAAAAAAGAAGCCACCAACAACAAACAACCAAACAAAAACCCCACAAACAAATAAATCTCTCCCCGCTTTGCTCTCCATCCTCCCTGCTTGATATCTGCAGTACCTTGTGAGATTTAGCAACAACTTAAGAACACTTCACAAGTGAATGTAAAAGGGGGAAATTATCCTTACTTACAGCAAGCATTCTAGCCCATTTGATGCTATTATCACTGTTATAAATCTGGGTAAACTCTCTAATCTCAAACAAGCAGTACAAACTTGGAGAGTACCAAAATTTGTACTGCTAGTCCAGAAACTGCTTCCTCAGCCCTTAGGAACTTTATTGGAACCAATCTGGGGAATATGATCTTTAGAAAAAAAAAACACTTAAAATCCTCTTGAAATTTCTTAGCTTTTCTAAGCAAGCAAACTGGTATCGTTACGCCTACCTAAGGTCATATACATAGGACATATGTCTTCCAGAGATCCCTGCCAATGTAAATCTCAGAAGGCAGAGCTTCAGACCACTTGCCCTCCTCTTCCCTTCCCTTATAATACCTGGGGGAAAGAAACAGAAAAGAAGAAGAGATGTTGCTCTTTTAACCAGCTTTTTTAATGTAGTCACATTTAGTGCCTGTAGAAGTCATCTGTACAACAAAAATGAGCTATTTTGCAGCACTAGAATAATTCCTTTGTACTGTATTTCTGAAGAGTAGCAGAGATCATGGCTATAGCTGTTAAATAGATTTGAACAGGAATTTTAGGCTATATAAACAGCTCTGTACATTATTCTAAATGAAAATAATATACTAATATGTGAGTGATTTACACTGTCAGCTGTCTCTGAGAAAAGTTAATGTTTGTTCTCATGCTTTCATTCTCCTGGGTGGAAGATTAACTACACATATATTTTCTGATTTCTTTCTTGAAGTGGTTTCATATTAGCATAATATTTTTGTTCCCACAATTTCATTCTCATACAGATTAGTTTACTGGAATACACAGTTTTTGAAACATAGTTCTTATTCATGGAATCTGTTATTCAGACTTCATATTCACAGCACACAAGTATAACTGTTACAAGCACATTTTCCCCTTTGCTATGAGCAATATTCTTGTTTGCTTTCCTTTAGATGACTGTGTAAGGCTTTCGAGGGGACTACATTTCAATGCTCAAAAGCTAGCTCTTTTCTTATAGGACAAATGCTGTGTTTAAGGAATATTGCTTGTAAACCTAAATCAAGGGATTATTACCATAACTGGGGAGAGAATTTGGCTCTACATTAAGACTGGTTTGGTACATATCATTAGGAGAACAGTTTCAAAAGCATGCGAATGACTAAAAGCCAACTTACATGAACGAGTTACCATGGACTAATGAAATACTGTGTACCTCACTTATAGCAAAGGCAAACTATTTACCCAGCAGTGAAAAAGCTTGCTCAGTTTTGCTTAGAGGTTACTGCACTGCAAAGGTTTTTAGACATACCGTCATTTCTATGAACTACTTGTGCATTTTAACACTTTTTGGAGTAGGATCTTGTGCCCCATGCCTCACAGAAATGCACTAATCACTTGTTCATAAGGTCTTCATAAGGTCTTGCTCTTTTCCACACCTTCTGTCTATATTGATTTGTCTGCCTTTTTTTTTTTTTTTCCCAGGATGGTAGAGTTTCATCACAAGTTGGAAACAATTCCTGCTACCTCCTATTCCTTTTCCTTGAATAGCTGCCCTGTAAAAAAGAAACATCTCTTCTCCACACTTCCCTCCCCTGGATTAAGACAGGCGGTGAACCTAGGCTAGTGAACCACATCATACTTGGAGAGGAGATTGCGCGTGGATGTTAAGGTAAATCTGCCATAAACCCTGCAGTGATATTCTGGGTTAAGAGCCAATAGCCCTCAGAAGGATGGAATTTAAGACAAGCCCAATGCTTATGACTTCCTGTTGCTTAAAGCTATCCAATGAAGCTGGATTTCTTCATGAGGCAGTCAACTGTCTCCTATAACTAACTTTACCAGCCCCTTTTTGAGAGACAAGTTGTCTAGAGAAAGGAAATGGAGGTATCACTCTGGTGAAATGTATCATATCTAAACTCCTGGGGGAACCAGCCTTCAGGACTAATATAAAACGAGCATATTCGGAGCACACACTGCTCTATTCTCCTCAAGTGTAAATAGGGAATTGTTTGCTGATTGGGAGAATCCCCAAGAAACTATGAAAACTTGTTACAGGGACCCAATGTAGTTTTCCTTGCTAACATCCTACTAACTTAGGAATAAACATAAAGAGTAGGTCCAGGGTCTTTCTTGTGACCTATGTGTCTCCCAGCCCTTCTCATGGGCTTTCTCCTCCTCGCAGAAACTTGCCGTGAAGCTACATGCTGCTGCAGAATTCTGCTTATGACTATTTGAGAGATATTATTCATCTGATAATATCAGCATAATGTGCTAGATCTGGGCACCAAGTCAAAGAGATGAAGTTATTAAATATATGCAGGAGTGCAAGCCTTTGGCAGGAAAAGGCAGCTTAGAAACTATAACAAAATTTTAGATGAGGTTTTAGCATATATAAGATAGGCAGAAGAGTCATTATTATGTTTCAAAATGGAATTTGGTTCTAAAGTTTGATAAAGGAAGGTTTTCTGGCCATTTGGTATTAATGGAAATAATGATATGGGAAAAACAATAAAGATTTTGCACTGGAAATGTCAAGACCTTCAATATTTGTTTCAGTGCTGGCATAGACATTAATAAATACCACATTTACTAAAGTTCTGTTTTCTGAAATCGCAACAACCATTTCACTCTCTTAACTGATTTCCCTTTAATGAGTGCTCAGGTGTCCAGAGTGTTACAGGAGCATGTTGACTTAGCCTGGCTGCTGAACGTGAACCAGGAAAGCTCCGACTGTCAGCAGACTTGCCTCCACTTTCACAAATACTTAAAAAACAGTCATCACTTCCCCTGCCTGCAAATGGGAAAAAAAAAAAAAAAAAAAAAAACTTTCTCTGAGATCCCACAGGAGTGTTCAGAAATCTGTCCCAAAGTATCAGCTGACTTAATCTCTGTCTTTCACTTAAAAGAGCTGTCAGCTAAGCCCAAAGCTTTGGTTCGAAATGAAGGGAAAGAAAAAGCTTTCGAGGAGTTCAGATGGCATGGGAAGGCAGTGGGGAGTGTTTGCTGGGATGTGCCTGCAGAAAGGACAGTTTTACTGGAGCAGCAAGAGGCAGCACTGCAGGAGCCAGCAGAGGCTGGAAAGTTGAGGGAGAGGGATAGAATATGAATACTTTGGGAAAGGCTCTGACTGAGTGCACAGGGAAACAGTAGCATCATGTTATCTCCTAGCTTATCTCTTGTATTGAGGGGAAAAGTCATTCCAAATTTATTTTAGACAAGATTGTATCAAAGACATCTGAAGTCCATCACCAATTTGTCTGCACAACTGGAAATGCCTACAAGATCGCTAGTTGCAACTAGGCCCTTAGGTGAAAGGAATTGTAGAAGTAATAAAGTCCATTGAAATCACACTTTGAATCTATATAGGACATTTTTTTTGCAGATCTCTGCTGGAAATAAGCTACTTAAAATGACTGGTGACCAAGTTTGTTACCATCAAGTGGTTTTATACTTTATGCTTTTTTTGTTTTGCTTTGTTTTGTGGCTATCTGCAAAAGTTTTAGTGCTGCCTTAAATAATAGTTATGAGAATTGCAAAACTCACCATGACCTTTAACATCTGCTCATGAGTGAAGGAGTAGGTGGTTTTGAAGGCCACAGTGCTACCCCTAGCTGAGGCCCATAACTTACTCCTGCTGAAATCTGAGGGTCTTGCTCCAACAGCTCCTCATCCTTCCACCCATACTCATCCCTTTTCTTTCTGCCATTTTTGTGGTCTCAGTCATATTATCCTATTCATGCTTTATCAGGTTAGTTTTCAGCAAGATTAGACAGAAATAGCCAGTGTGTACCAAAGACAATATGTGTATCTGGCTATGTATCTGGGTATGTGCATGTCCTCCCTCTCTCTCCCCTGTTCTTGACAACTGGTGACTTCTGCTTATCCTAAATAATGCAATTCTTTGTGAACATATAAATACATTCTCCCTTCGATGCATAGATATATTCAGAGGAGAAATTCCCATCAAACAGCTGTTCAAACCGTACCCATGGTAAATAAACGGAAATGCCTAGTTTGGGTTTTCCTTCTGCTGTCGCTACATCTGCATTTCCATAGGTAAACATGAAGTTTGAAATGCTGTCATTCAAAGAATGAGCTAGCTTTCGCACCTTGTTTGTTTTGAGTTGGCCAGATGATTAACAGCAGTCTCATAAGTCGTGAGCAAGTATGACAGAAAACACTGCATCAGATGTGCTCAGGAGGCATGACACTGTTAGCAGTCCCAGTGTCCCAGCAGTGTCCCAGTGAGGACAGCACAGCTGCTGGGTGGGGAATACATTTTTGTGACATTGAATGTTATTTGCTAAGAGTTTGTCAGCTAGATTTCCCCTCTTTGAGCACATATACTATCTGAGGAGACAGTCAGGTCCTGTCTGCACTACGCAAGCAACTAAATTTAACATCAGTTGTTCTTCTTCTTATTATTATTATCATTATTTTCTTTCAGGTAGGATGTAGAGCACTAGCTAACCCCACCCTTCCAGAAGGAACAAAACAGTATTCTAAACAGTCTGTTAAATCTTCTTCTACTTCTATCTACTATAGCAAGTATAATTAAAATATTTTTTTTAACAGCAGACATTTACAAACAGATTTTGATTAACAGCAATTGTTTATTTTACCTATATATCTGTTGTTAAAATACAGATGGAGACATTCCCCAGCTAGACGTTCAGCAGTCACAAGGTGGCACAGATTTGTGGAGTTAATAGAATTGCACTGATCACAGATAAGGATATGTCTCTTATTTATCTTTTTGGCAATGGAAATATTTCATGAGAGAAGCTCCACCAAAGATCTACTTAATGGGTTTAGTCTTCTGCAGCTGGAAGCAATAACAAATGATATGACAGGATTCTTTCTAGAAACTATTCAAAATTAATTTCAAAATCTATTAATATTTTTGCATCTATCTGGTACACTTTCTGGGTGTTTGGACTATTTAAGGCCTATAGACTGCTTGTGATTAGAAACTTCCTTCCAGCTTTCATCTCAAATTTGTTACTGGACATTACTTACTATATGCTTTTGTGGTAACACTGAGTTTTTAATGTGTCTAACTTCTCCTCTAGAAAAGAGGTGTTGACATCCCTTTCACTCTCCTATACTGGACTAAGCAAGACAAGACTTTTGTTTAACCTCAGAGGATCTCAGGAGGCATCCTATCCCTCCGATTATCCTGAAACTCTTCTCTTCATAACCTGTTCTCACTGACATTCACTTTCCTCGATCAAATCTGACCCAAACTGTGCTGACACAAGTGTTTTTCTGATGAAGACATGTATTGTAGGCTTTGATTTTTTTTTTTTTTTTGTGACTGGATCACTATCAGCTCTTAGGTAGATTTGCATTTAGTGAATATTCTCAGGTTCTCCCTCTCCTTTATCATTTTCAGAAGTTAATCTCTCAGTTTACAATGGACATTCTGCTACTTGTTCTCAGATTCATGGCCTTACACTTAGTGCCTTTTATATACACACTGTTTTATTAGTGTTTTCAAAGTAAACCACTTATTTCTGCTTGATAGCTACAGCCTCTTCTGTCTTGAGCCTCTTCTGTCTTGTATGTTGCTAGCAAATATCATAATTTCATTTTTGGTGTTAAGAAAAATCTTAGACAGGATCAGCTTCAATTTTACACACTTGGAGCCAGATGTCCAGAAGTATTTAGGTGCCTAAGATGAAGATGAATTCATTGCAGAGCTTTCAAAAGCACTTAAGCTATTGCTGGTTTGAAAAATGCAGCAAAGTTCTGGTGTGTGGTTGTTAAGCACTTTCAGATTTGTCTGAAGATGACAAATACTTGTTATGAGTGGTTATAGACAGGTTAAAAAATGGAGTTGGATATTTCAAATCTTCCTGGATTCCTGTCCACATCTCTAGAAGCCAAAATATCTTTCAGATCTTAGAAAAGAACATATGGCCTTCAGCCAGTGTTAAACAGGGCAACACCTGGGTCAGGTATTGTAGCTGAAGACTAGGCAAGACAATCAAGCGAAAAAATGTGTTTATTTAAATTTCTGCAGAACAGTTTTGTAGAGGAGAAAAGAATTTGGCACCAGCAAGCAGAGCTGCTCCCAGAATCACAGGATACTAGAAAAATACAGTAGATACTCTGCTAAAGAAATGTGATTCCTATTATTAAAGAGATGTTTTTGGTTTGAGTGTGGTGGGTAAGACATGCTTTACTGAACCTTAACTTTAGCACGTAGGTGGAAGAAGTAAAAACAGTTTAGAAAAGCAGAATGTGCTATGGTTCATTTCTTGTAGAAAGAAGTTCTTCCCACAGATGAAGAGGTTACTCTAAGCTATTATTTTCTATTCCATTTAATTTCTTGAATTTACCATACAGAACATATGGATGACAAAACAGGCCGCACAGAAAGAACATTATTGAAATTCAAAAGTTGGGATGTGCTACCACTGTGCTTTGTTACTGCAGCCAGTTCCCTTATGCACAACCATTAGTACATAGTTATTAATCGCATGAACACTCTGCTTTTTCCAAAGAGCTTTTTTTCATCCCTGCTTGAGCAGAATGGCCAGCGCTCGCAGAAGAGGCAGACAGCCCGTGGTTTGTTTTCGCCTGGCTATTCTGTGTGTGTGGCTGCATGCTTTGTAACCCTCCTCTAAAGACAGAATTACTCATTTCCATCTGGGCTTCCCTCACTGCTCCATGAGGCTGTTTTTTCAGCGTGGGCTTGTGGAGTCAGAGGGTTTATTTTTTCTAAAGAACAGAAAAAAAAGATTAAACTGAAAGTATCCATTGATTTTTGGTGTCCGAATGGAGTTCCTGAGGAACTGTTTTTGATAGTATCTTATACTATACAAAATGTCTCACGTTGAAAGTCCAACTCCTGATAACTTTATTCACATTTTTTTCCAAATCTGATCCCCTTTGGACAGTCTGGGATGTTTTGGGCAACCTGGGATTCCTAGCTGTCATTAGGTTTAAAAGATTTCCCTCTAGAATAGTTCTTCATCTAGAAATGATCATAGAGCCACAGAAAACTCAGACTCAGTTTTTGCTCCCTTGCCATGCAGGACACGAGCTTTTATTAGTGACAGCATTGCAGAAGGCTGGTGAGTAAAGTTTCACTGCCTTTCTCTTCAGAGGTCTCTGTTTTGTCCTGGTGCACACACAGCAGGGCATTTTTGAAATCTTGAATAAAATGTCTCTGAACAGTGAAAATGCCCCTTCTGATTTACTTCTTATTTATACCTTCAGGACACCACTGGGAGAAGAGGCAATGCATATATTAAATTTGGCTTCAATTTAGTGTCATGATAACTGCAATAGATTAATTGCTTCATTTGAATTGTCCCCATTTTCCCTACCTCCATTCCTGCTGATGAAAGCATGTTCATTGCTTATGTGTAAAAGGGAAAATTTTCTTCTTTAAATATGCTTATGGAACTCTTTCAGGTTCTATGTTTGAGGTATGTCATATCTGGAAACTTTTCAGGGTTTTCCATACTTCTGGCCATTGTGCAATATACATTTTTTTTTTTTTACTGCTAAGCCATCCTATATAATTTAAGTTTCTTACATTTTGCAGCATTTTAAAGGAGCTAATTTTGTCATTAATCCAAAAACTTTGCAGCAGGCTATTTTTCATACCACATCACAATTCTCCTCCCACTCCTTTTTTAAAGCAATCAAAAATCCCAGATGTTTTCCTGCAACATCTGGTTCCCTGGCACAGGCTTCTGAAGCAGTGCTTGCAGCCTTAAAGTTATGTCTTGGTTTTGTTATTTAGTTTATTTATGAGTTGTTGGAGTCATGGTGGCACAGACACTAGTTTGCGAGACAGCTCTTTCAGTGTGAAAGCCTGACATGGCCTTGCAGGTCTGTTGTGATTATGCAGAGAAATTTTTGGTAATCAGGAATGTGACTAGCTCAGCCACCTCAGCTTCCTGTCTTGCAGAAACACGTGCAGCAGTATTAGTGCATATGGACTCAAAAGTGTTCCCTTCTCAACCTCAAAAATGAGGAAGCTGGCCTCAAGTCTAAGTAATTAGCAGTTTTCCCGCAGAGCATACTGTTAGGCTTTCAGAATCCCAGCATCAAACTCTGTCCTGATGGAAGGAGACAAAACATGTAGGGAGGTAGCACATGAGGTCCAAATAGCCACAGTTTTCGGAGTTTTGTTTTGTTTTAATATATGTCTCATTTTGTAACTTTTGCTTATATGAAGTCTTGCTTCACTTGCATTTCTGGTCTATGCTCTGACCAAGCTAAATGGTCAAAATATGTTCCGAGCTATTTCTCAAAGGATGCACACAATGCAGCAAATCTTAAAGAATGCTCATTTTCTTTATATTGATTAATGGATTAACGTTCATGTAGGATTTAAGGGCCCTGTACTGGGCATGGGGATCCACAGAGAGGGATCTGGGACTCCTGGTTGACAACAGGTTAACCATGAGGCAGCAATGTGCCCTCATGGCCAAGAAGGCCAGTGGGATCCTGGCTGCATGAGGAGGAGCGTTGCCAGCAGGACGAGGGAGGGGATCCTGCCCCTCTGCTCAGCTCTGGTGAGGCCGCACCTGGAGTATTGGGTGCAGTTCTGGGCTCCCCAGTGCAAGGGAGACGTGGAGCTTCTAGAGAGGGTGCAGTGCAGAGAGCAAAAAAGATGATTAAAGGACTGGCGCATCTATCTTATGAGGTTAGACTAAGTGAGCTGGGCCTGTTTAGTCTGGAGAACAGAAGACTGAGAAGAGATTTGTTCAGTATGTTCAAGTACCTGAGGGGCGACTGCAGGGAGGAAGGGGCCAAGCTCTTCTTGGTGGTGGCCGGTGACAGGACAAGGGGTAGAGGGTGTAAGTTGAAACATAGGAAGTTTATTCTCCATATGAGGAAGATCTTTCTGTGAGGATGACAGAGCCCTGGAACAGGCTGCCCAGAGAGGTTGTGGAGTCTCCTTCTCTGGAGATCTTCAAAGGCCGCCTGGACGCCACATGCTCTAGGTGTCCCTGCTGGAGCAGGGGGGTTGGACTGGATGGTCTCTAGAGGTCTCTTCAAACCTTAACCATTCCATGATTCTGTGATTAACAGTTAGTTTCTAGTATCCCAGGTTAGTGTCCTAACTTTGGGATTGGGATTTGGGCTATTTCTGGAGAGGAAAAGGTCTCTCATTCATTTGCATTCTTCCTCTTCCCTCTTCTCCACCTCCTCTTCCCCCTTCCTCCCTCTTGCCCCCCCCCCCAAAAAAAAAAAAAATCTAAAAAATTATGTATTTACCCCAGTGGAGAGAGAAACCAACATTGCAATGATTTGGGGAGGGGGGATGAGAAAAGAGAACAAAAACAAAAACATCCTTCCTCTCTACTTGAACGGTAAAGTTGCTGTCATCTAATGCATATGCTACTGTTAACAATATGTCTCAGCCAGGGGCACGAGTTGCTTACTTTTCATCAAAGCAGCAAAGGGAAATGTCTCTGTGGAGTATACTCTGCAGTCGCCTCCTGAAACCTTGGAGCCTGGCTCTGGATTTCCTGTTTTGAGCCATTTTGCTGCCCCAGCAAAGCTGGCATGAGGCAGCCACTCCTATTTTCTGGCCTCCAGCACACTCTTCCCATATGGGCAGGATGTGGCTCTGTAGGTCCTGTCTCCTCCTAGTTATTTGTTTGTGGAATTAAATCTTTCATACTGACACAGTGTTCTTGAATGCTTTTATATAAGCTTGGAGGCATCTGAAAACACCATCAATTCCTCAATTTGAAATGTGTTTCGCCTCCTTGTGTCATTGTTGGTACTACCTGTGCAACATCAGGGAACAGTTTTTCAACTAGTTTCTGCCTGCACTTATGCCTGGTGCTGGGTTGCACCTTTTCCGTAATATTAACTGAAGAACTTCTGCTTAAACAGTGGTGATGCCTACTTCAGCAGGGACCTCTTGTATGTTGTAGGTTGCTTCCCATAGCATAGTTCACTGAATCACTTTTAAATTAGGTTCTGAAAATAGCTTGGTTTAATAAGAGGGCTGTAAACTGCAGCAGGTCAGGGGTTGCTCCAAGAGCTGCCCAATTACCCCTGTGAGGGCAGCACTCTTCCAAGAAAGGATGGGGCAGATGACAGATCATCATGCATGTTTTAGCCATCTGACTTTAATCTCCTACCACATGTGAGCAAGAAGCCTTAGATGTTTTACAGGGTCACTTAGTCTTATGGCAAATTAAAAAAAAAACAAAAACACACACATGACAGTTATTTAATGAATTAAATAATAGGAAATAAACTAATGAACTAAGTACATGTGAAAGCATCAGCATGAGAAAAAGATACCAAGAAACCAACAAAAGAAGAAAGAAAGGAAAGATGAAGACTTCAAATATATCTTCTGACTGTAGTCAGAAGATTATCTGCAAGTAGATGTGAACTTGTTCTGTGTTCCAGGTCCTCTGACTGGGTTGGACACTATTAAAGATGATTGTTTTTTTAACCAGCCAAACTTCAGTGTTATGTTGTTATGCCAGGACCTTTTGTACCTGTACCATCTGGATGCAGTAGTGTCTTTGCTTGGAGATGTTTTTGGAGAAAAGGAAGCCAAAGATTTAGGGTTTTCCCATGTGTCCTGAACATCACCTTGAAGACCTATCATGTTTTTTCTTTATAAAATATTGTTTACAGAAGGGGTAGACCCATTTTCCATTTTTTTCCTCACAATAAAGCTTGAATGTGCATGGTGCTGCCACCTGTCCCATCCCTTACTGGAGGAGTGTTATCTTCCCAGAGGTAACTGGACTGCTTGTGGAGCTGATTTGGAGCTGCTGCAGATTGCAGGAACAGAAGTCAACCTCAGAAAGTAGAAGTGAGCCAAATAACTCATCATGAGTGATGGTTTAATGTCCTGTTCCTCATTTCATTTTCTTTCATTCCAAGGCCAAGTCTCCATTGTCTTTTTTTTTTTTTTTTTTTTTTGTGCTGGATACACTGAGGATGAGGAAAATGAGGAAAATAGATTGGGATCCTGGCTAGACTGTTCAAAATGACAGAGCCAAATATCCAGATAATAAGTTTATTTGCTAAAAAAAAATTCTACAGCCCATCAAAGAAGCGCATGTGAAAGAGAGGGATGGCTAGAAAGACCAAGGAGATGGGGAGTCCATGCCAACAATGAAACACAAAGATATGGAGCAGAGCAAAGTCTTTGGGCAATGCTTTATTTCACAAATGTTAGAGCTCTGGTAGATCCTGACAGTGTTCATGCTATGTAGTGTCTGTACTGTTGTGAGATGTGTGAAGTGGAATGCTTTATTTCAGTACATAAATTCAATTTTGAATACAGGCTTTTTTGACAAGTAGAGATAAGGAATCTACCACTAAGATATCCTGGGGATGAATCGGGATACTGGAGGGACAAATTCCTTATATGCACCACGTATGCATAGAAATTTCAACTTCTGAATCAAAATTACTGATGTTGTGATGCCTGTTCCACCTCTCACTCTCAGTATTGTATCAGTTATTAGAACCTCTTGCTTTCAACAGATTTAATTACTATGTTGCTAAATATGATGCTATGGCAACATGCCCACCCTAGGATTCCCTCTGCTGCTAGGGCTGGTGCAGCTGAACCCATAGAAAGGCTAATGGGAAAATCCTAATGACCATTTTAAAAGCTTAAATACCAGTCATTTAATCTGACACTCCACAGGCTGCCAGTTGTTTCCTTGGGATGTTCGTGCAGTAGTTTACTGCAGAAAAAAAAAAAATTACAGCCACTAGATCTACTTTACAAGTGTTCTATAACACTGAAAATCTTCAAAACTCCCTGAGTATAGCATTCANAAAAGAAAAGCTGAATATGCCTCTGCACTGCCACGAAGCATAGGAAAAATCCTGTGGAGCAGTCCAGCACACACAGTCGGTCAAATCAAGAAGAAATAAAGGTCTGTTGTTAATTCAGACAAGTGGTCAGCAGCTGCAAAATAGTTTCCACAAGAAACAGAGTAAAACCCTCTTAGTTATGGGTAGAATATTTTACAATTTTCTGTTGCCATTTCCAGGGCCAAATACTACATATATTCCTACATAACTTTTACTTATATTCTCTACTACAACAATGCCATAAGCCATAACAACAAATGTCCATTTTTCAAAGTGATTTTCATACTGCTTTCCAATGCTGTAATCAAATTCATTGTCCCAGTCATATCATTACAGAAAGTTAAAAAGCCCTCAGCAGTGTCACAACATGTTTCCTTACAAAAATGGCATAACACTGGCAAGGGTATGCATGCACGTGCTTGCCAACTTACTGTGCTTCTCAGTTTGCAGGAGGTGTGCGGTCTTTTCATCAGGGCGTACTTAGGATTTCTTTTTAGCAGTGCTTTCCCTTGCTGAGTCACATTTTTGTGAGCGTTACAGGAACATACTATCTCTCTAATATTTTGCTACATCTGAGAACATTCACAAGTTTAACAGCCATAATTCAAAATACGCTAACAGAGGAAAACCTGGTGTTACAAAAAACCTTTTCTGCTGCCGGGATGAACTCGAGGCTGCTGATACATGTTTCTGCCTCTGAGGGATGGCTACTGGGGACCACACCAGCAGTGCAACATCTTCCCTCTCTCCTGTGGCTTTACAGAAGTGGGCAGCAGGGTTTGCCAGGCTGAGCGCTCGTTTCTTAACTTCCTAGTATCAGTGTCTGGGTTTGTGTCAGCCAGCTCTACATTTGCAGGTGTGCGATTTTCAGGAATTATGGAGACAAACCTGGGCCTACATTATTTAAACTACAAGGAGTATGCTGATTTTGTTAGATATGCTGAACCAAATCCATTCAGAGGGTCACTTCTCTTAAGTCATAACCTTAGCCTATAAACCAGAGAAACTTGAAAGACTATTTGAATTAATAGACATTAATATATTCTTGTTGCCCTTTGTAGCTGGATAAAGGCCACATCATCCGCCACGTTTCTAATGTAAAGAAAAGAAATCAATGATGAAATAATTCTTAATTGTCCACTTGAGAAAGCCCCACTCAATAGAGGCTGGATGTGGATGTAGAATATATACACATTTCCTCCAAGTTTAGAGAGTGTGGGGTCCTTCCCTTGCTGATTAAAGGGCCTGGCAGATTTAAGAGTGTCTACATAAACTACAGGATGCAATTGCTTCCCTCTCATCTGTGTCAAAACCTGACAGGGAAGTTCCCTGAGTTGAATGTGTTGATTCAGTCCCACAGACATGTGGTCTGCGAGAACTACAAGGAGAGAGACAGTCAAAAGGATTTAAAAATAGCTCAACATTTAATAGAGACAGAAGAGAGTAAGCTGCAAACACAAAACATTCCCAGAACTGCATCTCTGGTGCCTCAACACTATTTTTATGAGTGATTTTTGTCTATTTAAAAGAAGATCCCCATTTCTATACAAATGCAACAGTGTTGTATAACTACATTAAGTGCCACAGACCCAGTAATGCTTGTTTACTGCTGTATTTTCACAGCTACCTGATTTAAACACTCAAGGCTGATTCCTCAACAGCCATGTGAGCGGTGAGTGAGGACGTGGGGTCCTCTGGACTGATCGGGATTTGTGATAGCACAGGTTCAGCTGAAAGGGTCTTGGCCTGACGCCACAGAAGGAACATGTCCCGTCCTTTCGAATGGAGGTTATTGCTTACGAGCTCTTTGACAGGCAATCCCATGAGAAAGGTAAATCTCCATACATGAAATTCTTTTTTAAGTGTCTTAAAATGTCTGAAGGAATTGACATCTTTCAGTGTCTTTTCCAGGAAAGGGCCAGCTTCCTCCTCTGAAAGGTTGTAATTAAACTGTGTTGAGCTGCAGTTCAGCCACGCAGAATAAAAATTCTGGTGTTAGACCCTCATGTCAAGAAGTTCGTAAGCTCCACTGAACCTTTCCACACATCTCAGTCTCATTTGCTACAAATGCTTTTGAAGGATAAAAGGATCTTGATTCGTCTTTGCTTCTAGCACGCGTAGTCAGTGACTTTTTACTAAAGTGAGCAAAAAGGGGTATAAAATAAAATGATGATTTAATAAGGTACATTTAAGTGCAAAACAAACACCTACTCACAGCACTCCTCATGACTCCAACACAGTGAATGCTTCAGATGGCTCAAAGGGGTATGTCAGAAACATTTCATTTCTTTTGCTAAGCTGGATGTGTTTTTATTTATTTATTTATTTAAAGTCATTTTTTATTCTGGCAAAATTCTGCCACCTGCAATTTAATAGAGATAACTATGGTGCAGTTGTTATGAAGAAATTTTCATGAAATGCCTCTGTGCATTGGTGAATGCAACAGGCCTGATCCAGAATGGGTCCTTAGTCATGTATTAAGTTTAAAAACTAGGTGCCTGGCTCCAAAGGTGGAATTTATATCACTGAATCTCCTGCAATCTGAATGGAAAGGAGTTTGTGAATAGGATTTGCAGCAGCCAGCTCACTTACCTGGAGGAAACGCTGGAGACAGCTGTGTCTGAAGTGCTCTCCCCGAGAAGTTTAACTCAGCCTTAGTATAGGTATCTCTGTGAAAATGGATTCTCTGACTGAAGCCCCTTCCTGAATTCACTGTGTAAGGAAGGCAGCTGGCAGTGGTAGTGTGGAGTTGTGTGAAAGAAATGGGTGATCTTTTATCCTTTGGAGGCGGGGCTGCAGTGAGCATTCACCTTGGATGAAAATTTTCCCTCTCCTGTTAAATATTATGTGGAGATGTGCAAATATTTTCTCTAGTTATTGAAGCAGGCTTGGTTGATTTCAGTCCCTTTTGTCTCTTTAGGTCCTGGATGTTTTAATTGCAGAATTTACCACAGTTGCTTCTTAGTTGAGCACAAACAAACAAAACAAACAAAACCTTTCCTATTTATTTTAAAATAAAAAAAGCTAGAAATAGTAATTTTCATTATCATTCTGAAGAAAGAGTAGACATTTTTCTTAGTTATTTACAGAAAAAAGAGGAGAGGAGAGGAGAGGAGAGGAGAGGAGAGGAGAGGGGAGGGGAGGGGAGGGGAG
>VWPW01012115.1:0-17191 GCA_013389825.1 Crypturellus undulatus | reverse complement strand
AAGAATTCACCTTTTCATGGGAAATTGCAGATTCCAAGCAGCCTCATGACACCATCTGTTTCTTCTATTGACCTGACATGGGGTTGCATGAAAAAGGATTTTTTGCATAAGATTGTTTTCTTTTCTGAACTGCTGATTCTTTAAAACTCTTTTTAATTATGCATAAGGAAGAAGACAGATTTTTCTGATGTGATGACTTTCCCCAGAAATGCACTTCATACCAGTACATGTCTGGTGCCCAGTGACATCTCATCCAAGAATGAAGGCATCTATTTGCAGCCTTGAGCAAAATAAACACTGATCCTGCAACAGCTCACATAGTGGCTTCTGGAAATCAGTCTGCAGTGACGAGACCTCACGCAGTGGAAGTGCATCCCAGGCAGCGTGTGAACAGGACTGGCATGTGGCAGTGTTGAACTGGAATTTCCCATGGAACAGCTAGAAGTAAAACAGAAAAAGAATGTATCAGTATGAAAATCAGTTATAAAGCTCAAAACAAAACAAAAAATATACTTCCCTTCTAACTGCAGTTTTGGTAAAAAAAAATATTTCTCAAAATCTTGTCTCCATTAAATGTGTTAAAGGTTACTGCTTTGGAAAATTCCAACTGATGTATAAACAATCAGATTTTTTGTCACTAAATAACCTACAGTGACAAAACCTCACTAAAGCCATGTTTGTAATTCTTCTACAACAGAAATTCTTCTTGAACTGATACATATAGATTTTTATGCCTGACATTTTCCCACTCGAAGGAGCCCACTATAATCTTATTTCATTACAAGGGTTTAATAAGTTGGCTATTTCAAAGCACTCTGGAGTGAACTGTAGGATTCTAAATGTGCTGTTTCTTTTATATTTTTTTCAGCTTCTGAGTTACAGTTTAAAAAGGGTACAAGTATTATTACTGCCTCTAACTAGCTTACCCATAGCCTGTGAATTCAGTAAATAAACATTGCTTTTGTTTTTAGCATGGATGAGCAATTGTTGCAATTAATATTTGGAGGTATTTATAGTAGAAATCCTTCGGAATGCACTGCACCAAAAAATACTGCAAAACTAGCACTAACTTGATTAAGCCTAGGCAAATATCTTCATTAGATATATGCTGTGAAGTTACAATATTTTTATAGTTCATGTTATAATGTGATCAATGCTTCAATACTGTATAGGAGAACCAGTTCTTGCTAGCACTGCCCAAGTTATCCAAATTACACTTTTAACACAGGGACGTTGTAAACCAAACCAACTTAAGCTCATCTCTTAAGTATACCAATTCCTATCATTTGATAGAGATTTTTGTATATGCGAGCGTATCTCGCATATTTTACAGGGCTCAGTCAGAGGAGCGTGGCCGTTCTTGCTATGGCATTTTCAGACAATTTTGCCCCCAGCTGTTTGCTTGGTTCCTGCAGCAGGGTGTCCGGCCACCCCAGTGCAGAACAGCACTTCAGATAAACTTGCCCTCTCCCTGAAGTCAGGCCAAACTTTTATTGCCATGGCTGAAATGCAGATACGTATTTCTTCCTGCTGTCTGGCAGAAGTAGCCTTGGGCATTGGGGTAAAAAAAAACTGGGAAGGGGATTGCTTTGAGAAAAACTATTTTTTCCAGAATTTTACTCCTTTCCTCATTGAAGCTGCTTTGTAACTCCTTTGAGTTAATTATTACTCTTTTATTTCCAAGCAGGAAAATCTTTTCGTACTTGGCACTATTTTGTGCTGATGTGACCCCTCAAATTATTCTTGACTCATGGTAGTAAAAGCAAAAAAGCTTGCTGAGTACTTGGAGCCTGTGTGGCTTCTAGCTCCATTTTATGGTAGTCATTTGAGTGGGAGGAATTCTTTTATTGGATAAAAGATAAGACAAAATTCTCATTACAACAGCTCAAATAGACGTTTCCCACATCAGTGACCTTTTCTATCTGGATATGTTTTTTCCTTGACAATGTAGCAATATACTGTAACACCAGTGAATTCCCTCAGCCCACACAAAGAAACCGAGGAGTCGTGTTTATTTGTCCTTGCTAATTTGTACTCTGCAATGCATCCCAAAACCCCAGAGAAGTGCTAAAAGTTAATGGATGTCTGAAGGAAAATGTATTTTTATTTGTGAGACCTCTTACAAAAGTAGAGTCAGCCTTAGAAAGCAGACCTTTTGAAATTCCTTATAAAAAGAAAACAAGTTTTTTATTTGCTTTTCATGGATATCAAAGGAATTTTGTATGTGACTCAGGGCATCTGGCTTTAATTGTGTTAAATAGCCTTAAGCATCTGACTTGAGCTATAGTAGTGGAGAAATTTTACTATGGATGCCAATTCTTCCTATACCTTTCAGATGCAGAAGGAATCAGGATCCTGTTCATATCTTAGCAAGTGACCTCAAAGAGAAAGAAAGATGACAGCAGCAGAATATTACAGTAAGTTTGATTTTGGAATCTACAACCTGCTACACCTGGATCAGAACAGGAGTTATAGAAACAGAGAGCTTTTTCTCAAAACAAATAGGTTTCATGGATATGGTGTGCATTTTCAGTTTTGTGCATTATGAATTCAGAGTGTTATATACACATTAACATTTATTAACAGTATGAGTAGCACATGCCATTCTATGGTTTACAGTTTTCAGTTTATGTGTTTTACAATGCTACTAAAGCACTCTAGACACTATTATTTCATTATAGTTAGAATATATATGTGGCTATTCCTGAAATTGAGTATGGTTAGGAAATTATATTTTAAATTATATTTTAGATTAGGATAGAGGACTGGCAGAGAAAAAAAAAGAAAGAGCATAGAATCAAATTTAATGTCAGACTGCCCTTTACAATTGAATCTTTTTTTTATTGCAGTATTCATTCATTTCTATGGAGTATGAGTAAACAAAAGAGAAATAGCTTTTGGCCTGATGAGCACTGGGAGGATGTTTCTGTGCAAGAATACTTTGTATGCTGTACACCCAGACAGTTTTCGTTGCACTGGCTGGGAGAGATTGCCAGGCATTAATGTTATTAGTGCAAAATGCTGAACTGAAGAAGATAAATCCTCACCTAAATGTTGTAGCTCAGGCAGTTAAGGCCAGTGAAATTGTGATATAGTTTTAAGTTAAAGAGGGCATGAAAATGAGTTTGTTAGCAAAAGCTGTCACAATATACAGATGACTTTAGTAGTCTCGAATTATACCTGCTGCAAATGTGTTCTGAGCTGGATTCTGCAAATTATGAAGTGTTGTGGCCCTGACTCAGCAAAGATCTGATTTTATATCACACAGGTCCCACTGATAAAATGACTTATAGTCCTGATGTGTACAGGAAAAACTGAATAACCCTAAGGAATTTCTTACAGAGAGTTGCAAAGCACTGGACTATGTTAATGACGGCTTCTTAGTCCCTTGCTTAATCCACTCTTGCCTTCTGATTTTAGAAACAAGCATGTGTTTATGCCTGGATAAGATTGTCCCAAATAAAGCATGATGGATAAGTAAAAAAAATAAAGAAAAAAAGAAGAAAGAAACAGAGCTTCTTACATGATAAATTAATATGCATTCAATTCACTGCAATAGAATTTAAACAAATTCTCCTTAAGCAGTAAGATATGACAGTCTTTTTTGCCATTATTTAGTTTCGAATGGAATGTCCTTTGTGTTTGTAGTCTACTGTGCAGACAACTCCAGGCCAGTGTTTTTGCCCTTGTGATATTTCAGATTTCACACCTCGTGTTGTAAAACTTTCCAGGACAAGTTCTGTGCTTTGAAGTTCACAGTGTATGTCAGTAAATAGTAACGAGTCATAAATATATTTGGCCAGAAAAATGCTTTACAGATTACACTCGCCTTTGTGGTGATATCATTCATTGTTTTGTAATTTCAAGAATGTGTAGGATGGCAGACAGCTCAAAATCAGGATGTTCTGATCAAGAGAACAGATTTCATTGAAAACTTTGTTTTAAAGTCTTTAAATAAACAATTATATATTAAAGCAAATCCTCGTAGCCATGTGTTTTCTTGACCTGAATTGTCAATAGGTTTTTACTGCTTCCTAACAATGAATGAATTCCCACTCAAATGATATATTGTATCAAAACCTGTTAAGAGAACTAACACACTCTGAAGAATAAGAAAGCTAAAAGAAGTTTTATATTTAAGAGCTAATATTTTAATGAAGACAGTGTTTGCCAATTTGGTCTAAAGGCTAGTCTAATGAAAACAGTGTAAAATTAGTTGCCCTACATGCCAGGTCTCTTTGTGTCTGTGTATATATCTATCATCTATATCATATCTATACCTATGTTTATCTCTATAGTATATTCAACTATACTGTGCTGAAGATAAATGTATAAAACCTCTAACAGACATTTGCAGCTGTATAGCTGTGCTTATGTGACTGTATTTTATGTGTACAAAGCTGTAGAGACAGGCATTCAGCAGAGAGGTGTAGCACAAAAAGCAACCAGGCAGGGTGACACCAGCAAAGGGCCAAGGCTCTTCTGTGAGTGATGATCCCAGTCTGCCACCTTGATGGTGAGGTCATCTGTCTACTGCCCTGAATATGTAGAGAGCACGGTTTTATCTGCTACTGTAATATGGTTTTGCCTACTACTTTCCAAACTGAGAATAGGAGACCCTTCAAAATTACACCTATAGTGATTTAGGTATGTCTGTCATGAGAGTTACTCACATGATTTTGGCTGATTTCTAGCATAGTGGTGATATTTTGGTGTAGATAAGACATCGGCACTAAGATCAGAATGAAAGCTCACCATGGAGCTCAGGTATTTCCTTCCTTACTGTTTTCTCAGGCACCACGATGGTTATGACTTCTCAGTTCATTCCGCCCATGCATTCCTATTCCTTCTGTTTTTCTTGTTATCCTGGTTTTACTCCTGAGCCCCTGGGTAATGTTAAGCACTCTGCTTCCTGTCTTAATTGGTGTGGCCTCCTCATACTTATTTAAGGTTTTACTCCTGTGATTAGAGTCTTCACAGGCTGACTCTAGAGAGTTTTGTAAGCTTGCTGAGAAATAGATTGGACCTCCCTGTCCATCCATTGACAGAACTAGGTATTAAATAATTTTCTTCAGAGAAAACAAAAATTAATTGTGGCAATAATACAGAATACTAGAAAACTGGAAAAGTACACACATACAAGTGTATGCAAATACACATAGAGAGGATATACAAAGAATAATTCTTCCTACAATACTAAGCATGAGAAATTTATTTTTTAATTACAAAATCAAATTTTCCAAATTGTCTAACTGGTAGATGGGAAGCTGTAGAAAAGCACTGAACATAAGGGAACCTGACATTAAATCCTTGGTATGCTGCCATGACATTTACTGAATTTTATTTTTATGCTGAATGTAAACCCTCAGTGCTGCTAAATTTGATTCTTTGAGGAATAATGCAAAATAATGGAAACATAAAATAGAAAAGAAATAACTCTTATGCATGTGGTCAGATATTACATTTTATACTTGTGATTTAGAGAAAAATGATTAAAAGAGATTTGTTTTGCTTTGAAATTCCTCTGCATTAAAAGACTAGAACGTTCTTTCTAAAGAATTTGTGTTAGCTGGAAACAACCCCTTAGCTTTGCTTCATTTTAAATCTAGGATTTTCAGTATATTATTATTTTTTAATTTGATTTTTCTCTTTTTGAGATGAGAAAATAAATAACACTTTTTGATGTGCACATTTTAAATGAGTCCTCAAGATGATAAAGTTCAGGATTGATATATCCATTTTGCTAAGTTGCTCTGATGGTACATTACCACTATCATTTAGTATTTGTTTTTGCTTATGTATGTCAGGCAAGCTAGGTAAATTCTGGCCTTACCTGCATGAGAAAGATAGTTTGCACGGCCATAAATTTTATCCCAGATATAGCTCAAGCCTCTTGCAAGATGGAAATAATTTGGACACTAGAGTATACCATATTCTTACAGAGCTGATCTGACCATGGGAAAAGTCCTTGCAAGAACAAACACTGAGCAAGCAAAGTAGAAAATCTGTATGGACTAGTAATTTCCCTGGATGTTAACCTAACATGAGTTTAAGGGCTCAAGTCAGTCCTGCCAATCAAGACTATTTGGGAGTTCAAGGGCTGTGTCATTTTAATGCCTTTCTTTTCTTAACTTGAAATAACTTTAAGCCTGAAAAGCAATATTTCCTGCTTGTGCTGTGCCTGCATTTAGAGGAAAAAATATACATATTATATATATTAATTCATATATATTTACAGTCCTAGCACAAAAAAAAGCTCAATTTTAATATGTCCAAACTTCTTGATGTAAATGACTATGGAAAAGTCTTGACCAGCTACCATCTTTTAAGACTACAGCTTGCCTTGCCTATGCTGACTTTCTTTTTTACAGCCATTAGTTAGAAATTTGCCTTTTTATTTTTATGTATTTATTTTTATGTATTTTTGTGGAGATAGGCCAGGCTGCTAGTCAGTCAGTGTGCGGCCTGAAGACCTGTGGCCTTCACCTGCAGTAGAGCTGCCCTAAGAATCAAATTGGGAGGCTCCTTTTCTTCCAATGAAGTTTATTTCCAGAGAAATAGAAGAGTGTGGCAAAAGTTTTATGTTTAATTATAGTAAAGCTAGAGCCTGTGAGAAGATACATATGTTTGTTGTCCGTGTTGTGTCAAGTATACCCTCTGTCAAGCAGGCTGTACCATTTTTCTTTGTGGACATCATTTTCCCAAAGTATCGACATGAACTAATGTCCTGGTTTGTCTTTAAAGGAAAAATGGTTTTCAGACAAAGGATACAAACAGAAATGCCATCAGCACATCAGAGAGGTGTTAATTTCCAAGACTAATCAGAACACTCAAGTGCTAATGCTGTTGACCTCGCCAGTGCGGGGAACACTTCGAGGACACCCAAACACCTCTTCTTGAAAGGACCCTGAGGAAAATAACACCTCCTTTCTTGCACATATTCTTTTTCTTGGGGCCCTTAGGAATACACTGAGGTTGTTTATTCTCCCACATACTTATTTCCAATAACAGGAGTCTCTGAATTCTTTGCTTACTCTTTAAATAAAGAAGTTTATGCTGCCTGAGTTGGGGAGACAGTTTACAGTACCCTTCCTATTCTGCAGCTCTCCCTCCTTCTCTGCTTCCTAGTAATAGTGAAGAGAGAACAAATGTTTTGTATCTTTCAGGGGCGCAGGATTTCAAATAACCTTCCCTGCCTTTGTACAGACAATGTACAATGCATGGTGATTTATCAGAAGTTGCTGGGGTGATGATAAACTTGCTGGGAGAGGCTCAGCAAAAGACAGGGACTTTCTCCATGAGTAATAGTGCTTTCAAGATAGGACTGCATCCCAAAGCAGCATTCTTAATCCAAATGAGCTTTCACTGAAATAGCTATCATGGGTTAGAAGATCGTTGAATTATTCTGTAATTCAGATTAGTGGCTCAAAGTCTATTTCATTCATCTGCTTTGCTTTATTTCAGCAACACAAAACAGTGAGCGAATATGTCTCAGTACAAGTTGTGTGAAATCATGCATTTGTATAATAGCCGGCTTGATTTGCCCCTTTTACAAGAAACTTCAGTGAGGGAGAAACATGCAGGAAAGGTTTGTAGTATGGCAGCTCAAAGATTTTTTGCCTAAGGGACCATCATGTGTTACAGAAGTCATACAAAGAAAACAAAAAAACCCAACAACAACAAAAAAGCAGGCCTTTGAATGTTTTCTTCAGTTCAATTGCATTTTCAGTTGTACTTAGTGCAAAATATACAACCCTAATATTTCTCTAGTTTTCTAGAGAACCGGTCTGGATTTCTGATTTCTTTTCACGATTTTACCCCACAGTTTCACTCTATCAATTCCCTCTTTCAGGTTGTGAAAAATCTCCCTAGAATAAGCACCCCACGGAGCCAATTATTTGCATGATTTGAAATGAGGAATTTGCCAAATGTAACCCTTTTTCCCATCCTATAACAAACGCCCACAAAAAGAGTTTGCTGCTTAAAATTGCCTGTCAATGTAAAGAAAAAGTCTTGTTAGAGAGAACTACTGGAAAGAATCTTTTAATTTATTAGCATAACAAGCTTTAGGGATGCTGAATTTGTGTGCTATATATACTATGAATTCTGGTACAAATTTTATCCTGTTGCTGAGTCAAGCATTTCCCAGGACTTGCTTGCATATAGTAAAATAGCTAGTGCAGTGTTATTAAAAGTGGCAGTTGCAGTAAAAATGACAATGCGTAAAGGCAGCTTAAAGTAATACGGAACTAATTTATTGAACACAAAAGCAACTTTCCATACCTTATACCTTTTATAATTCAGCAGTTCTAGAGACTCTGTAAACTGCAATAAAAGCAGGGACGTAGTATCCTTATGGAAATTAAAGCAAATTTGTCAATGAGTTCAGTGAAAAGGTGCTGAGGACTGGGATTGTTTTAAAACAGTATTGATAAAAGGAGCAGTACTTTCCAAAACATGATGACTGTAAATCCTTGACCGTCTGAGTACACAATTTGCTGGAAGTACAGTTTAGAATATACATAGTGTATTCACAAAATAGAAATCTGGATTTTAGTCTGGATAAAATTGGTACTTTTATAGTAAAAGAGTTTAGGGTATAATTTAGTGAGAACACTTTTGTTTTAAATAGAAATGAAGACATATTTGAATGTTTTCCAGTGATTTAAATGAAGTAAGTTTTATAGTCCAATCATTAAAACTGTTGAAAAAAGTGTATAAATAAATCATAGGATGCTATTTGGTCAATTGTCAGAGGATAAGTTTCTCTAGTACTATTGGCAAAAAATGGACTGCATAGTGTAATCTCTCAAGATAAAGTAAACACATTCTTTTGCAATTAGGATTAAAACCAAATCCTAATTATAAAGGATTTGTAGTATTAATCTGCTGTAAAATAGTAAATATAGCAAGAAGAATTTACAAGAAGAGAAGTGCTGAATGAAGTTTAGCACATTTTACACAGAAGTCTACTGAAAAAAAAAATGGTAAAACTTATAAGTGGAGACAATGCACTTGTCTAGCGACGGGTGACTCTTAATGAGTGTTTAAAACACAGGAAATAAAGTTTGGGCCTTAAATCTCCCTTGCCTGCACCAGTCTTCTCAGTTTTAAAGAGGCAGAAGATAGAGAGAGGTTAGGACGGGGATGCTAGCTGAAACTCAGAAGAGCAGTCTATTATTTCTCTCTCCTCCAAGTATAGTCTATATGTTTGTGGGGAGCGTTTCCTTGCAAGAGAAACATCAGGTTTGACGCTGGTGGAAACTACAGACTGCCAACCACTATGGATCTAAAATTCCTTAAGACTGTTTTTTCACTTCAGACATTTGAATCAGCCAGTTTTAGATGAACCCTGCAAAACATCTTCATTCTGTGTTTATCTTTACTAAATTTATCAATCAGAAACAAATGCACATAATTACTCAACGGTCAAAATTCACATGGGGATTTGCATGAATAAAGTTATATTTATCCTTATATTAAAACTGATTTGACATAATGAAAGGTAGAAGGTGTTCTTGATCAGAGGAAAATGGAGACAGTACATAAGTATATCATGTTGTGATGTTTATGTCTCAGTAGCTGGCTTCAAATTTCAGATGGTGTTTTAGAAATAGTCAGAGAAAGAGAGACCAAGTCCTTATGAGGTAACCTTCCTAGCATGTTCAAGAGAATGTCAATAGAAAGCGGGTCTGTTTTTATTGAAATGTCCAATTTTTGTTCAGCAAGGAATTCTGAAAGGTGGTAAAAAAGGCTACCCTGCTAGAGAGGAACGCTTTTAGCTGCTAGACAGACAGAGAGAGAGATAGAGAGAGAGAAAACAAGCAAACAAACAAACAAAAACTGTGACTCTCTGGATATTCCCTTTCTCCTTGGTTATAGGGTTTCTTGAAAGCAGTTTAAACTCTGCAGGTTGGAACATTATTCCAGACGTGTTGTATTACGTATAACTATCTTAATATTTTTTTCTATTTCATAAGTATTTGGGTGCAGTAACAAACTATATGCTGTGCATAATAATGACCACACTCTCTTCAATGAGATTTCATTGGAAGTACAGTTTGACTGGAGCAAAGAAGAATCTATAAGGAGTTTTTATGTCGACTTCACAAGGCTATATGTAGTGGAGTTACTTTCTGCATAATAAAATATCTGTTTGCTCATATACCTCCAAGTGAAGGAGGTAAAGTATTTTCCGTTCTATAGAATACAGAATATGGATAGTCCTGCTTGAATTGTATAAACTTTTATAAAGATTTCTTTTAATGTCAAAGTACTATTTAGGCATCATTGCTTTGCACTTGCTAAAATAATTGTTTTTCCTCCTTATTTTGCTTAGATTTCCTTTCTTTTTAGTATAAAATATCTTAAAAAAAGATCGAAAAAAATGTAAGTGATGATAAAATGAGTATAACCATTAAAATGTTTTAGTCAGTAAAATTTGCACTTACATCAAAGAGCTTAGAATAATATACAATTTATGTTTCTCAGTTCCCATATAACTAATCCCTTGTCTTAATTAAAGATATGCAACCTGTAGGGCACGTAATTAAAGGTATGCAGTAAACTTCCTATGTGATGTTTTCCTAATCAGGAATGATACAGATATCTCCATAAGTACTTAAAGCACAGGTGTCTAAAATTGTTTATGTGCACATAGTGTGTGCTAGATATGTGTATGTAAATACACAAATAGAGTAGGTTAATCTCACCAAGTTGGAGCTGAAATGTCTATAGATGGTGAAGGGACAAGCTATATGGGTTAAAAGAAAAGGAGTAAGGCATGGAGTAAGATAATTAAGGCATGTTTAATTTATTCTAGGCAAGGCCTAGAATACAAACAATGCTGTATTTCATGTTTCTAAGAATCATGCATTTGTGGCACTTTGTTTCTGGAGGATTTGTTACAAGACGCACATGGTAAATGAGGAAACAATGAAGACACAGTGTTTGCATTGTGCTTTGAAGTGGCATTCAGATCTGACTGAAGACCAGTTCACTGTGTGCTGTAAAATAACATGAAAGCATGAAAAGTATGAAAAAAGTATGAAAAGTTTTTATCATGAAAATTATAGCTGTTAAAGCATGTATGATGAAAAATATGGTGCAGGGCATGCTACAGGATTCCACTGTCCAATCACATTGGTGTAGAAATGGAAGGAGTCAGCCAGTTAGTTGCTGTGACAGTGACTTTGTGGATTAGCCAAATGGCATCTGTTCCTAATTTTCTATGGCTTTTCATGGGTGATTGAAGGGTATTTTTCTACTTCTGTATTGCATTTTTCCAGTCATAGTTGCTGCTGATGGTTTTTCCACAGTAGTCTGTAACACTGGTAGGTACTTAGCAAAACTGCAGAAAACTAACAGAAATGAAAGTTCCTACTTCTCATTAATTTCTTGTTAACATTATAAAGTCAAACAATGTTATTGAACCTTTTCCTTTTTGTTTCAGGATAATATTCAATAAACTTTGGACCAATTTAGTCTTTTGGTGGCACTAATGATAGTCAATCACAGCTTGAATCTGGAGAAAGGTTTGATGAAGTTAAAAGAATGTTCATACCAGAAAGGAAACAACTCTTGTAGCAATGCAGACAGAATATGTGAAATACATATTTGATCATTTGACCAATACATGTTCTGTTCCTCTTTCATACACAGCGCCTATGGCTATTCTGAGTTTTTAATGAAAAACCATTGCCTTCAGCTGCCTACCAAACTGGTGGAGCAGAGGCAGCAGAAGGGATGATGTTTCACAGCGTGGTATTACTTACTTGGGCAATTTAAATGGAAAGTGATAGTTGTTTGAGGATATATATCAAACTAGGGTGCCTGAGCATCCAGGAAATATTGCACTTACTGCTTCAGTGAAACAAATAGAAATCTTCCAAGGATGGCATCATGATAGGCAACAGGAAATGTCTCCTCCAAATTGTCAGTTAGATGGTAATAGAGAATGCAAATCAAGGGTGACAGACTTTCAGGCTTTCCCTACACCTATTTCAATAAACAAAAAGCTACATTCATCAGGTATTTGTAAGAAAATCTTACTCCAGCTTAACTGGTACCCTGAGATCTACTTTATCTTTTGGACTCTAAGATATTTAAAACCAAGTTCCTTATTTCACTCTGATATGCTCCCATAACATGTTTTTGTTCTGACAAAATGAATTGTTCTGCTAAGATATTTCTGACTAGCCCAGTGAATATTCAACGGATTCACTGAGTACAGTTAAACTCTTGTATAAAAGGTTGCAGATTGTGTTTTGAGTGTGTAATGCTTCAGAGGAGATGGATCTATACAATATTTCCTTAATTATAATTTCCTAATTTCTTGAATTAGAAGTTGGTGTGTGCCAGGGCCACAGTCTTACTGGGATCACAGAGATGTGGTGAGTTAGTTCACACGACAGTCCTACTATAGATGGAGATGGATACAGACTGGATACAGGCCGGGAGGGGGGAAAGAAGGGGCTTGTTCTTTATATGAGGGATGCATGGAGTCTGACTGAGGATGAGTGAGGGGTCAGATGGGAGTTTATGGGTCAGAATTAGTCAGCAGACCAACATGGGTGACACTATAGCACACATTTGCTATAGAATCACAGAATCACAGAATGTTTGAGGTTGGAAGGGACCTCTAGAGATCATCTGGGCCAACCCCCCTGCTCCAGCAAAGACATCCAAAGCACGTGGCACAGGGTGGCATCCAGGCGGGTTTGGAAGATCTCCAGAGAAGGAGACTCCACAACCTCTGTCACCCTCACAGTAAAGAAATTCTTCCTCATATGGAGATGGAACTTCCTGTATTTTAATTGGTACCCATTACCCCTTGACCTATCACTGGCCACCACCGAGAAGGGTTTGGCCCAATCCTCCCTACATTCACCCCTCAGGTACTTGTATAGGTTGATCAGATCTCCTCTCAATCCCCTCTTCTCCAGACGAAACAGGCCCAGCTCGCTTAGTCTTTCCTCATACAATAGATGCTCCTGTTCCTTAATCATCTTCATTGCTCTATGCTGCACTCTCTCTAGAAGCTCAATATCCTTCTTGTACTGGGGAGCCCAGAACTGCACCCAATACTCCAGGTGCGGCCTCACCAGAGCTGAAACCTTCTGATTTGGGAGCATTAGATGAAGCTTTCTTCAGACAGTTAAAAGGTTCACATTCATGAAGGTCATGGGCCTCATGGGGGAATTTAGCAATTCTGTTGGATCTGCCACAGAGACAACACAGCAGCAGGAGGCTTCTGGAGTTCATAGACAACAATGTTGTAGCATAGGTGATTAAGGAGACAACAAGAAAAGGTGCTCTGCTGGTCTTTTTATCCTTAAAAACAAGGAGAACTGTCTAGAGACGTGAAAGTCAAAGACAACCTTGGCTGTAGAAGTGATGAGATGGTGGAATTCAGGACCCTACAAGGAGGCAATAAGGCAAATATCAGGATCATAACCCTACATTTCAGGAAAGCAGACATTATTTTGTTCAGGGACTTGCTTGGAAGTATGTAAACCTGCAGAAAAGATGGATCCAAGGCTAATATTCAAGAATCACCTCTTCCAAGCAGAAGAATTGTTCATCCCAACAAGTTGGAAATCAAACAAATGTTGCAAGAAGTCAGTATGGATGAAGAAGGCGCTTCTGATATATCTTGAACATGTGAGGAAAGTTGGAAGCAGCAACAGGTGACCTAACAGGGATATACAGCCACACTGTCCAAAAATGCAGGGATGGAGTTAAGAGAGCTAAAGTCCACCTGGAATTGATATTGGCAAGGGATGTGAAAGGTAACAAGAAAAGCTTCTGTAAGTACCTAAGCAACAAAAGAAAGACTGTGGAAAATGTAGACCTGAAAATAGGGCAAGAATCCTGGTGACAAAGAATACAGAAAAGGCAGAGATACTGAGTCTCTGCTGGTGAGCAATCCCAATCCTCTGAGACCAGAGGGAAAGTCCGGAAGAATGAAGACTAACCCACAAATGCTATTTGACTTATGCCATTGCAAGGTAACTCGTCACTATCTCTGAAAGTTCATGGCAACCAGGAAAGGTCCCTGAGGACTGAAAGACTGCAGATGTTGCTCCTATGTTCAACAAGGTGAGGAGGAGGGTCTGGGCAACTAGAGGCCAGTCAGTCTCACCACAATTATTCAGAAAGAGATAAGAAGACTAACCCACAAATGCTATTTGACTTATGCCATTGCAAGGTAACTCGTCACTATCTCTGAAAGTTCATGGCAACCAGGAAAGGTCCCTGAGGACTGAAAGACTGCAGATGTTGCTCCTATGTTCAACAAGGTGAGGAGGAGGGTCTGGGCAACTAGAGGCCAGTCAGTCTCACCACAATTCTTCAGAAAGAGATAAAGTAACTAATTCTGGATACTATTTCCAGACATGTGAAAGACAGGAAAGTGCTTAGGAGTTGTCAGCATGGATTTACAAAGCGGAAATTGTGCTTAACCCATGTGATAGCCCTTGTGATGAGATAATTGGCTTGATGAGTGAAGGAAGAACAGTGACTATTGCTTGCCCTGACTTTAGTAAGGCTTTTGACACTGTCTCCCATAACATTCTCATAGATAAACTGATGAAGTATGGGACAGGACAGTGAGGTAGGTAGAAAACTGACTGAACTGCCAGGCTCTGAGGATTGTGGTCATGGTCATGGTCACGCAGTACAGATGGCAGCCAGTCACCAGTGGTGTCTCCCACAGGCTCATATGGGTCCAATATTGTTCGACGTCAATGAACTGGATGAAGGAAACTGAAACATAGGAAATTCCACTTGAACACAGCACTTCTTCACTACGAGGGTGGATGAACACTAGTAGGTTGACCAGAAAGGTTGTGGAGTCTCAGTCCTTGGAGATACTCAAAGCATGACTGGACATGGTCCTGGGCAAGGTGACCCTGCCTGAGCAGACAGTTTAGACCCGATGATCTTCAGAGGTGACTTATAAGCTCTAATATCCTGCGAGTCTGTGAATTTTCAGCAATCACATCCATAAAGATCATGACATACATTCAGTATTTGCGTAATACCAAAACCACATGGATATCCTCACATCACAGACAGCTTGAACCATCTGTAGGGGATTCTGACCCTCCTCATTTTTTAAACCTCCGCAGAAAACCTCAGTTTAAGTTTTAATGTATCTTAAATCCAGGCTACCAGATTTAGTCAGCAAAGTTAGAAAGTAAACTCTATTTTTGTTTGGGCTAGAGGGGAATCATATTCTTGGTTAAATTACTAGTATACCAACAGTCCTAAAGTGTCTTCATAATTTTTTCTCTCCTTTTCCCTCAGAATCACATAAGTTCTACATGAGGAAGGACTACAAGGAATTCTGCACCCAATAAACATATCATGTAATTCCACAGACATGAATTGAGCAATGAAACAGTGAAGACAGCGATAGTTGTGTAAGTCCTGTGAAGAGATGACTTTCAGAAGTCCTGATGGAGGCTACCAAAATGCTGAGTTAACTGGCAGGTTAACAGTGCAGTGTAAAAAGCCTGCCATCCATTTACTGATTTAGTCATGCTGCAGAGATATGTGTTCTGCCTTTATTTCTCTTGCTGTCTTGCAAGGCTATGGGGTGAGGTGTGAACAATTAGCTAATGAAGAGCACACTATGTCTAGACAGAGCTAACTGTTAGCAGATGATCGCTGTTTATATTTTGTCAGTGAGCTGAGTGACATGAACTAAATAGATGTGCATCAGGAACAAATATCACTTGACTCCAAATCACTCTTCGTCTTACGGTGTTTCCCCCCATTTCATTGTCAGAAGCACAGATCATGCTGAGAAAGCCTCAGCATTTCTTCAGGGATGGAGAGAAGTGATGATCAGACCTTTGAAATATTTACCTTCTGACCAAGGCTTCCTCTTACGTTCTTGCATTTTTAAAATAGAAATAAGAGTATGTATTGCTTTTCACCCACTAGGGATTAAAGGCTCAAGGCTGAAATATTGTACTGGCAGCAATATAAGGAACCAGAACTAAACTTGATGATAGGTGCTAGCTTGAAACTCAGGAATCAACAGATCAGTTCCTGGCTTTGTCACACATTTCCTGTTTGACCTTGGACAAATCATTTTGCTTCATTTCACCATGTCTTGCTTTCTCATCTGTTAAGTGTGGATAAAGGTGCATTGTGCAAAGACAGCTATGTAAAAAGTATTCCGTTACTGCAGTTGGCAGAAGGACTTTTATATATTTCTGTCAATGAGCTTGTGAGTGGACTTTTGTAGTAGATTTTCTGTTATATAGTCATTTTGTGGAAGGCAGATGTAGGCAGAAGGGAAGGTATGTGAGTAACTGTTTTCTAATTCTTCTCTCTGACTGCAGGCAAAGATAGAGAGCTAGAACATTTTGTGGTCCTGCAACTATAAGGAAATAGAGTAAATGTTTAAGATGTCTCCCAACTGTGATACTTAGCTTGTACCCACTAATGGAAGCCATTAGGACATCTATCTTCTGGAAGTAGAATTTTAGGTATAAAGAAGAAATTTATGGCTCTGTCTTCTTTAAAATGGAATGGGAATGATTTTAAAGGGATTGCTATTAAGAAATGTTTTGGCTTTTCTTTTCAGCTATAAACAGATGCTTATTCTTATTATACCAGATTTACTAGCTAAGGCTGCTCTTCATCAGCAATGCATAAAACCCTCTTGATTGACTGGCAAGACACAACAAATAAGCTGGCATACAATGGGGAGCTTGCACACTGTCTTTGCACTCATTTTGCAGTCCTTTTCCTATACTATTTCTACTTACTTTGGAGGTCCTAATTCAGTTTTTAAAATTTTGTTCACAAGAAAAAAAAAAAGAAGGATCATTCTTTCTTTGTGCTGAGAGCTGGATGCAAAATACATCACACAAAATATAAAGTGAAATTTCAAAGCCAAGAATGGACTGAGCACACCCTGTCTGTTTTGTGGTAAGCATTTCCTTGAATAAATAACATGGAAGATGTAAAAGGAGAAAGAAATGTTCTGACTCCTCTACAGTGACACTGTGACACTTTGTAGTTTTTTGAACAGCTGTCTATCCAGCCTTCTATTGTTAGGCTGAATACTTCCCTAGGAGTCAGCTGAAAAAGGATGCAACAAAATTGCATCATAAATCCCTAACAGACTGATAATGACCTAAAATTATTATCTTCCTGGGGATGAGATTTTTTT
>VWPW01012114.1:0-29803 GCA_013389825.1 Crypturellus undulatus | reverse complement strand
TTGGCCTTCTTGGCCATGCGGGCACACCGTTGCCCCATGGTCAACCTGTGTTCCACCATGACGCCCAGGTCCTTCTCTGCAGAGTTACTCTCCAGAAGGTAGTTCCTCAGCCTGTACTGGTATCTGGGGTTATTCCTCTCAAAGCGCAGGACTCTGCACTTGTCTTTGTTGAATTTCATGAGGTTTCTCTCTGCCCAGCTGTCCAGTCTGTCCAGGTCCCTCTGGATGGTAGTGCAGCCCTCTGGGATATCAGCTACTCCTCCCAGTTTGGTATCATGAGCAAACTTGCCGAGGGAGCACTCTGTGCCTTCATCCATGTCACTGATGCTAGCCACAGGCTAGCCACAGGCCTCCAACTAGACTCTGCTGCACTGATCACCACCCTCTGGGCCAGCCAATTCCTAATCCACCTCACTGTCCACTCATCTATTCCACACTTCCAGACCTTCCCCAGGAAGATGTTATGAGGGACAGTGTCAAAAGCCTTGGTGAGGTCCAGATAGATGATGTCCGCTGCTCTCCCCTCATCTATCCAGCTCGTCATTCCATCATTGAAGATTATCAGGTTAGTCATGATTTCCCTCTGGTGAACGTACTGACTAGTCTTGAGCACCTTCTTGTCCTCCACATGCCTAGTGACAATGGCCAGTATGAGCAGTTCCATTACTTTTCCAGGGATGGAGGTGGGGCTGACTGGCCTGTAGTTGCCTGGATCCTCCTTCTTGTCTTTTTTGAAGACTGGTGTGACATTGGCTTTCTTCCAGTCCTCTGGTATCTCTCCCAGAATCTTTCAAAGATGATGGAGAGTGGCCTAGCTATGACATCCGCCAGCTCACGCAACACTCTGGTGTGCATCCTGTCTGGGTCCATGGATTTGTGGGTATCGAGTTTCCTTAAGTGATCTCTTACCCAATCTTCCTCTACCCAGAGCAAGTCTTCCTCTCTCCAGGCTTCTTCTCTTGTCCCTAGGGCCTGAGACTCTAAAGGACTATCAAGTGCATTTTTGTCATTTTCTTCCTTGAAGAAAAGAACGTAAAAAAATATAAACTATTGTGGCTCCTTTCTATTCTACAATTTTAATCTAAGAGTAAAGAGTCAGGAAAAAATATTATGAATTAGATATTTTCTTCTGACCAAGGATTTTTACAATGTTAAAATAATGAACTCATAGAAATTCTATGAATTCTATGAAATTCTATGAATTCTATGAATTCTATGAAATTCTATGAATGAAGAGAGTGTCACAGGCTGGAAAATATTTAGATAATTTTAATAGGCCTAAAAATCAAAGAAATTTTACAGGAAGGTTGAGGAGAATTCACATAACCCTTGATGTATCTTTGCAGACATCATGAATATGTATTTCAAACTGATTCATTTATCCCATTTACTTTCCATGCTTGAATATGTTTTTATCTTCATTTAAATGAATTTATTTTGTAATACAGACAGGTGATGAATAGCTATCACAATGATAAGGATGCACCTTATATTCTGCTACTCTTCCCCATCCTCCACCCTCACCCTTATAAATAAATCCTTTCTTCTTCTAATTCACAGAACTTTTTCTTTATGGCTTATTACAAAAAGTGAAAAGTTTTTCTCCAAATTTTTTTGCACAGGTGCCCTGTTTTTACACTAACCTATTCCCTTCCCAAGGTGCCTTGTTTTTACACTAACCTATTCCCTTCCAAAGAAGAAGAGTCACATGTAATGTTCAATGTTCATGTAGACCCCCTTGGTCCTCTAGTGTGCTGGTTTGGGCAAACAAAATTCTGCAAAGGTAAATGTGGTTATCTCAAGTTTTGGGAATGTAATAATTCACTTTTTCAAAATAGCTTTCTACAATGAGGATAAAGAGATGCTAAGTTCTTCAAAAAGACTAACTGCATTTTCTCTGAAAAGAAAGGCCCCTTGCAGTCCACAAATCTGCAGTTGTGCAGCATCGTTGCAGTACAGCTCAAATTGTTATTATCATTATGGAATTTTCCAACACTGGAAGAAGATGTATGCATTTTTATGGACATACAAGAAATGACAAACTTTGTTTCAAGAAACCAAACCAAACCAAATGCAGAGAAGTAAACAAAGCTAATTTTCCCTTCAGATTAATTCTTGTCATTATAACCAGGATGGAATAAAGTGAAGGGATTCATAGAAAGACACCAGAAATTTTCCAAGTGACAACAGGGGCTGCACAAAAAAAAACATAAAGATAAACAAAGGGAGATGCATTAACATAGATGGATAAACAAAGGGAGGCATATGCATACCTACACAAATTTGTTGACAAATCTGTGTGACGAAAACAAGCTGTGATTTAGTTAACAATGCATGTATGCAAATTTCAGAAATACTTTCACTGTGTTTGTATATGAAAAACTTCACTATTACTTCTTCATTTCTGCACCATGCTCTTCACTGCAAATAAATGTTCAGTAGTATAAATAAATGAAAGAAAGTTAGCATAAATAAAATGTAGTCATCAAAATGGCAAAAAGAAATCTCTCAAGTCTTAGTAATGCAGGCTTGTATCAACATGGAAATACCTGAGGGAGGATGTAAAGAGGATGGGGCCAAACTCTTCTCGATGGTAGGCAGCGACAGGACCACCCACTTTGTAATTATCCTCCATTATAAGGCATGAACTGAAACATAGGAAGTTTCATCTCCGTATGATTTTACCATTAGGGTGAGAAAGCACAGGGACAGGCTGCCCAGAGAGGTTGTAAAGTCTCCTCCTTTGAAGATATTCAAAACCCACCTGGACGCAATGCTGTGCAACATGCTCTGGATGTCCCTTCCTTGAGCAGGGGGTTTGGACTAGATGATCTCTAGAGGTCTCTTCCAACCTCGGCCATTCTGAGATTCTGTGAATCCTAATTCAGAAATGTTTCACACAAACTTATTTCTACTTCTGTTTTCAGAGATTTGGGGAAACGAACAGTTACTTCTGTGCAGGGAATTATGATTGTTTGTGGGTTTGCTTTTGGAAGGAAGAAGTAATATATCAGTGAGCGACACTTTAGAAAAAGAAGAACAATTTTTCCAGGATAATTGTTCTAGGATATACCTGCTGGTCTGGAGCATGAACCTCAATTCTGTTGATATATTGCCTTTGTAGTCTTTTTGAACTAGCTCATATTGTTCAATTTTTAACGTTGTAATCATTTGCTTCTTCATTGAAATCAAGCACAAGCCTTGAAAAAAAAATTGTTTTAGTAGGCACTTGGAAAAGCAACCAAAAACAAACCAAAAGAGATCTCTGAATGCTTAACCTATGATTTCATGTCTTTACCTTCGCTGAACCAGTATTAAGGAAAATATTTTTTAAGTCACAGGCCAACAACATATAGAGAATAAATTTGTCAATAAATCAGCAAGAATTTTTGGACTATTTTTTATTCTTTAATAATCTTTCCTCCTCATTGATTTGTAAGGCATAACTATCTTCAGCTGTTGCATTCCCTCCAGTTAATCATATACCTTTTTCTCCATTGTTGTTTCCATTGCTCATTTCTCATATGGCTAGAAGGATTCTCTGGGTCGTAAATCTGGAGCATCTGAGTGGTGGAACAATATACACGGTTGTGTTGGACTAAGTAAACTGTCTTCCACAAAAAGAGATATTAAGAGATATTATCCAGGTCATCTGTGTATTTTAAAATTTGATACACATGAACTAAACATGGTGATAACAATATGTTTAAAGATACTCATGAGAATAAAAGAACTTCAATACCACTTAGTGCCAAACAGAGACCTTCTCCTTTCCCTAACATAGAGTCAAAATGTTCCAAAAAAAGATATTGCCAAGAAAAAAATAGCTTTCTCAGCTGAAATAAGTTAAGAGAAATGCATCCCAAATATCTTTCTTTTGGGGCTTCTTTCTGATAACATTTAGCCTATTCTTAACCCTCTGATACATTATAGGCCAAAATCTTCTTAAAAGTCTAAGGATCAAGAAAAATGTAAGGATAACTGAGTCACTGCTTTGGGATTCAGGAAATGTGTGGATAATTTTGTCATTGCTTTGGAGTTCAAGATTCCTAGATTGAATTTCCAATTTCAGGTATGTCTATTTTTAAAAATTTAAATTTATCTAAAAAAATTGAAATAATTAAAAACCTTTTCTTCTTAAGCCTTAAGAGTATAATCTTTGTAGAAAAATGGATTCTTCCTTATTCATTGAGAACACATGACATGGTACATAAATAGAGTTTTAAAACGTTCTGGAACATAACAAAACAGTTATGTATTTCTGAAGATTCTTTAAATGATTAATAGAATATAAAATATTCAGTGTGCATTCATAACTAATACATAAAGACTGTTTTAAATGACTGCATGTCTACATGACATGTATGGTTTTTGCATTAACAATTCCTTAGATGGAATTCTTAAGTAATATATTGTAGTTCTTACTGAATTTTGAACATATACATTTTTAACCATTACTTTAAAAAAGAAATACTAGTTCTTTGTTCCTGTATTACTGGATTCTATTTACAGCTGATATTTAGATTTTGACAGGCAAATTAAAAAAAAATCATAGATTTTTCCCTTAAATTTACGATTATAATCTTTTGTTGCTGCTAGGATAGTTGCAGATTCTTTGTAGCAAAGCAAAAATAAACTCAGACAACACAAAGAAACCCAACAGTCAACCACAGCAAACATGAAATAGAAGCTTCATCCCTTAAATCTGGCAGAGTATTTCATTTGTTAATGACTGAAAAAAGATAAAATGTTAATGTCACATTTATAGAATAAATAATGGAAAAACATACCCAGGTTAATGAACTAAGGAACCTCCAGACTTAGTGTCCCATTGCTAGAACTTCTAGGTCTTCATCATTAGTGTTCCCAGCTGCAGCAGGCTCAACGAGGCAAATCCACAGGGTTTCTGTGCTTAGTGCTATAATTAGCTAAAAAGCTAATTATTTTTTTCTACTAGACTTAGGTGAATTTCCATTCACAAGTTAAGAAATCTCCATAATTCACAGTTGGTCTGTAAAAAACTTGTACTCCTCAACTTTTTTATGCAAGGGTTATCTAAACTCAGAAGACAGTCCATTATGTTTTGCTATTAAAGTAAGACCTAAAACATCTGTCAACAAAGTTCTTGATAGTACTTTAATCATAATTTTCATAAAACAGGCTACTTGTGGGTATTATTAGCAATTCCTGCACCAAAATGTCCTGCAAATATTAAAGAACAATCTCTATGACTCTGATGTATGAGAGGAGGTGAACTTACTCTCCTAGTGATTAAACTGCTTAGGAGGAGGGCAGAGCTAAACTATCATTCATATCCAGTCAGACATTAATAGGATCTGTTCAGCAGAGCATGCTGTTGGCTTTTGCTCAGGAAGGAGTATAACCTATGAAATTTCTTCAGGATTAAGAGATGTCTTTTTGAATAAGAATACCCATTAAATCTGTCAGAATGCATATTTTATTTTTTGTTTTCCAAAAGGCATGAACTAAAATGGAACTACTGCAATCGAATTCATTAGCAAAATATGAACGAGCTAGTCATGTAACAAAACTAGATTAAATGTAAAGTTATGATCTGAAAGAGGAATAGGCTTACAAAATCCCTATAAGAATGCAGGAAATACATACTGGTTTTACAAAGTTTTCTACACCAAAGTGTAGAAACATTTCACAACACATTTCAGAAACATCAAACTTATCTGGGACCATATTAACCCACATTTGCATTGTTACCTCCCATCCAAAGAAATTGGCTCTGGGCATAAGAGACATGAAGAAAAAATCCAGGCTTATCACAGAATCACAGAATGCTTGAGGTTGGGAGGGACCTCTAATGATCACCTAGTTCAACTCCCCTGCTCCGGCAGGGACACCTAGAGCATGGGGCACAGGGTCACATTCAGGCGGGTTTTGAGAATCTCCAGAGGAGACTCCACAACCTCTCTGAGCAGGCTGTTCCAGGGCTTTGACACCTTCACAGTAAAAGTGGAACTTCCTATGTTTCAGCTTGCACCCATTGCCCATTGTCCGGTCACTGGCAACCACCAAGAAGTCCCTCTGAATGGCAGGTGTCTTTCTTTGTACAGATATTTTTATCATTTTTACAAACAAGAGAATTACTAAATTAAGTGTCTGGTGGATTCATAATCCTGTTCAATCAACCATGACTTGCTTTTGGACTACTTCTTGTTACTCAGTACTAATGCATATTGTTGTCTTCTCCCAGTCCTGCCTTGAATAGCAACTCTTTATCTTAAGATATATGAATTCTCCATCTCAGCTGTTAAAATAAAAGCTATTTCTATTGGGGAAATTAAATATTTTCTCTTCTGTAAATATATTAGAAGCTTATTTGCTATGCATATGCTTAAATACAGTCCACACAAACTTTGTTACAGCTGTCTGAATGTTTCAGCAAATCAGGGGGGTTGTTTTAATAATTTGCACTTTTATCACATCTCCTATCAAAGTCAGCTAGAGATATGACCTGTCAGTGAGTTCATCCATGCAGTGTAGGAAATACTGGTAAATTAAAATTTCTCACACCTTGGCAGAAGAAAGAAGATCACAGAATTTCTTTCTCAAGGTCATACCCTCCTACTTGGTAACATAAAAAAGAATTAGGCTTAGTTCTGCATTAAAAATGGAAGAACTGTATGTTTGAATGATAGCTGAAAATAGTTTTAGATTTAAAGTGTAACAACCGGGAATAAGTGGATCCAGAACCAAGCCTCACTGCTGAATCAAGTGACTGACTTACAAAAAGGCTCTCTCTCTCATTTTCTTTTCTCCCTTGTAGTTCAGCTTAAAAAAAAATTTAAACATACTGATCTTACTGACATATATGTTGAGGATAGACTGGTTTAAATGGGAATGGGTATTGGAAGCGCAAATATTGCTTATCAGCAGATCAGTCTGACACTTATTAGAAAGATGTTGACTGTTTTTTCACTGTTGTTGTTTGACAAATACTAATGAACCTATTTGGAAAATTGATATCCAGAGGAATTCATTTACTGACCTTTGGATGTTCACTTTCATATCAAAATGAAGGCCTTGAAAAGAGACAGGAGATCATTTCCCATCAATGATAGTGTTTATGATAAAGACAACCTCTGCAGAATGAACCGCCCAAACATCTTTTGGGAAACAAGCACTCTTAACTTGAAGTCTTTAAGCAATTTGATGAAGCAGAAACTCAGCAGTTTCACATTAAGTTTATGGTGTATCTTAGGGACAAATTATCTGAGAGAGACAGAAGTGGGCAGCTTGTTTAACATACCTCACACAAGCAGAGAAAAAAAATGAATAAATTAAAATAGAGATATAGAGAGGTAGAGATAAAGCACAGATGATACAGATGTTTTTTGGTTTGCTTTATCTATGAATATAGACATGTGCTTAGTCACAAGTTGCATAGAATTAGACCTTACCCACTCATAATACACGTGCACTCATGGTACAAGTGTATAGAAAATTTAGTATGCTTTTTAAGAATCAAAATTTAGCAAGAAGACAACAACAGCAGATGCCTTGTGAAAGTACCTTATTCTATTCTTATGCTGATCCATTCAACAGCAGATTTTTTTTAATATGTATATATTATTTTATGATATGTCATTATAGCATCTTTTTTTCTAGAAAAAAAAAATCTCCCAGTACTTTTTAGTTTCATTGTCCTGCATGCTCTTTATAAAGAGTTAAAGTTAAAATCCAGATGGTGAAACTCAGAAGTTTGCTTTGTGAAAAAGGTCAACTCAAAGAGGCTCATTTGTTGCAGGAACTGAAATGTCAATGACAGAATTTTGTAGGCTGTGATATATCCATGTATTAAAGGCTATACCTTCAGAGAGCATAAATTGTCCCAGTAATATTGGAGTAAATGAATTTATACTCATGGATATCGTCGCCCTTTTAAAAATTTACTTGTCATGTAAGGTTATAGAAAATAAAGCTGAAAGACAGCAGCTGTGCTGATAACAAAATATAATAAGGAATTTCTACACAAGAGAACATCCTAATCTTTCTGTAGTCCATCAGCATTTGCCCTAGTCTCCAGTTAGGAATACCAGAATCACTTCATAGATTCAATCCTAGCCTTCTCTTTCTTTCTACATGAGAAATATCCTAACATTTCATAGGAAATATTTTTTTCTTACATAAAAGCACATACTATACATATTTGAATTTGGTCATGGAGATATGTAATCATTCCTGCTGCTACACTGTTAGAAATTAGGTACTGACATGACTGGATTCTAACTAGGTTTCTCTCTTGTGATTATATTGACTCAGCTAACCTTATGTGGCTCAAAGGGTAAAATAAAAATGAAGAGTGATCAGTTGAATGATATGGACTAAGGTCTATCTTCTATTTCCAGGATACAATTTTTCTTTGCTTCATATGGAAGTGGAGTTGTTTAAGCTTACTTTCTTTAAGAAGCTCCATTCTTCTACTCTCTGTGAATAATGGAGAGACTTTTTGCAATATACAAGAAGCCCTATACAACCGACATTCTTCTGCAGTCCTAAGAATGAACATTAAACATCTATTCTTTCTCCTTCACTAAAGAGACATTCAGATTTCAGAATACCTGATATACCTCTGTGCACAGAAAACATACACACAGATATCTGTGGATTTGTGTATGTCTTCAGTGACCTTCCCACCGACTCCTGTACCTTCTAGTCTAGGTGGAGAAAGAGTGCCAAGCAAGGTGTGGTGAGACTTCGTACACACACATGCCATTTAATTGTCTTCCAAGAAATTCTTTATTTCATGGGGACGGGGACAGAAATTGTATACTTTTAAGACAAATTTTATTCCTTCTAGCAAACAAACAAAAGTGAAATTTCTTAAAACATGTTGATATCATTTTAAAAAGAAATGAAAATATATTTCAATAGATTTTCTCATTTCTGTGCAATTTCTAATTGCAGATTAAAAATGGACACACACACGCATACAGAAACTTAAAATAAAAAATAGTTTGCTGATGTCTTTGAGAAATACAAATTTCACCAAGAACTTTGATATCCACAGTCAATGGTGGACTGTTCTGTTCATCATTTTATTGGCTGTTGCAAAGCAGGACAGCAGGTGTAAGTAGGAGCTATTTATGTTTCAAGACTTAGGTTCTAAGAGTTATGTACCATAGACTTCTGAAACCTTCCTTTCCACTTTTTTTTTAGTGTAGAATGAAAACAAACACCCTTTCTCTTTGCAAAATAGAGTATTTCCTGTCCTACTTCTAGCTCCTCTTAGAGTATTGAATAGTTAATGATTTCTTTATTTGATAGAGTAGGATAGAAAAAGCAAAGGCAGCATTATAGCTGAGGCACACAGTTCATTTCATACACGAACCTAAAATAATTAGGGCAGAAGTATCAGAAGCCTTCTGAGGCAAAAGATTTCCTGTTTTCTGAGAATCAGGGCGTCTCATATTTCAGGGAAGCCTACTCTTCAAGCATCTACTTCAGTCAATAAGCTCCCTCCAGAGAGCTGCTCTGAGATATCTAGAACTGTTGTGTTTTAATGGCTATTCAATATGGATGCATATTTGGGCATATTTCTTACCTTCCACTAACCTTCTTTAATATAATCACAAAATATGCTCATGCATACTTCTTGATACTTCTACATGAAGGGGAGGGGAAAGTAAATATTATTTCCTCAAAAGTGATGCTCTTCTCCATACCCTGGAGAATTCTAAGGCATCATGAACTTAAAAAAGTAATACTCATAAGTAATAACTGTAACAGAGACTATGTACAAAACTTTTAAAATCAGGTTACTGAAATGAACAACATCTAAGATTCTTTATTTTAAGCAAACTAACATTTTTTAACTCAGACATTAAAATAAGACCATTTACCTTCATAATATTCTGAAACCACTAAGATTTTAACAGGGCTGAAACCAAATAATGTGAGCAGAATTGCAGTAGAGTTTAAAATAAATTACCTTAAAAAAGTAACAATGTAATTAAAAGGCAGATGTTCCACTTCTTTTACCATTCTGGCAAAGTTCTTTTCCAAAATACAAATCCACCACATTCTGTGCTTCTTTCTCAATAATAAATCTTTCCAGGTTAGACCTGGCTAACTCTCTACTATATAAGTATTAGGTAGGATAGAAGACAATATCTGTTGTATGCCTACGACTCCTGAGTCCTGGGGGTGTTTTCTGGGTTTGACCCCTAAAAATATCCTCTTGTGCTATAGATGTGAACTAATATATGTATACACACACACATATTATATACATATATGTATATGTGTATACATATAGACATATATATGATTTATATAGATATATGTGGAGATATGTAGATAAGTGAATATATATATAAATATATATATAAAAATACACATACACCTATATGTATATATAGGTGTACACATATATGTATATATAGGTGTACACACATACACCTATATGTATATATAGGTGTATGTGTGTATATTTAAACATTGATAGTATTTATATTTTCAAAAATCAGCAGTCTTTCTATTTTTATGAAATACAAAATACTAAGTTCTCATCTCTCTTTCACGACATTTAAATCTTTGATTTTTAGAGATCTTTCAAACTTCAGTTTCTTCAGAAGGTTTCACCAATGAAAAATGGACTGAAAACTTTTCATCCTATTTAGAAGCATTGTTGATGTTTACAAGATGTTTTTGAGGAGAAATCTGAAAGAAAAACACAAACATAATGTTGGTCTGTGAGATACTGCCATTATCTTTTAGGGTATTACCAGTGCTGTCTATTTCTTTACAAAGAATGGGCTACAGCCAGCTTTCCCTGGTAGCCAATATGATTAATGCAAACTGTGACTTGTTCCTGTGCAGCAGAACATGACAGGGAGTTTTCACACACATCCAGTGTGTTCCTGTGTAGCAGTGCAGTACTAGCCTTTTCTGTGTCCTGTCCCATCCCTATTATTCTATTATTGTGCCTCATTTCTGCTAACCTTTCTTCTGCTGATTATGTTTTAGAAGTCTTTCTTGTTGGCTTCCATATCTCTTGCCACTTTCAAATCTAAGTGAGCACTAGCCCTCCTAAACCTGTTCCTGGATGTCAGACAGAGTCTGTAAATTCTTCCTGAGTCTCCTGTTCCTCTTTCCATCCCTGTTCACTTGTACACTTCCTCCTTATGTCTGAGTTCAGTTTTCATATGTGGGCCTCCCGCCACCTCTGCTCAATTTCCTGTTTGGTAGGATGGACCATTCAAGAATGGAGGACTTTGAAGGTGATCCTTGAAAATCAGTCAGCTCTCCTGGAGATCTCTTCCAGAGGGAAGGCTATATCCCATGGAATTTCTTCAGACAGATCCATGTACAGACCAAGGTCTCTCCTCTTGAAATCCAGGATTGCAATCCTGTTTTTTGCCCCACTCTCAGTTCTCGTGATCCTGAACTCCACCATCACTGCAGTCAAGACTGCTACAAGGCTTCACTTCCACAGCCAGACCTTTGTTCACAGACACACAGTCAAGCATATCACCCCTCCTCATTAATGCCTCTATCACTTGTATCAAGAAGTTATTAGTGCTCCTTTAACTTCCTGGATTGATGGTACTCTGCTGGTTTGTCCCTCTAGCAGACTCCAAGGTGGTTAAAATCCTCCATAAGGACCAGGGTATGCAAACATAACACCTATTCTAGTTCAAAGAGCCTGTATTAAATACCCAAGATTTTTTTTTCCTGCCTATATGCAGACTTTAGGAATCATGCTTTCCCATAAGCTCTCATTTAAATCCCTGACTAGCCTGAGAGAGACTTCCATAAAACTCAGTTGCTCTATCACATAAAGGACAATTTTCCTTCCTCACTTTCCTGGTCTATCATTCCTAAAGTGATGGTATTGCAATATTGCAGACATGTGAATTATTCAACGGCTTCTCCACTGTCACAAGGAGATTATAACCTTCCATCTACACACAAATCCCTAATTCCACCTGTCTATTCCCCATACCTCACACATTAGAGTAAACGTATTTCTGAGAGGTACCCAAGCATTCTGATTTTTCAGGAAAGATATGAGAGTTTTCCCCCTAATGCTGCCTTGTAGGTACTTTCTTGCTTGCATTCAAACCCTTGGGCTACTCATACTTAAAATCTGTTTTCAAAATATTGTAGAAATAGGATATTCAAGAAAACAAGAAAATACAATAAAACTATAATATCAAATAAAAATAATCAACAGAAAAAATTACTAATATTCATGTCAGAAAGATTATTTGAATAGAGATCAGTTTGGAAGAATACAGCTGTACATCTGAATGGTTTCCTTATTCTCATCTCCAAGCTGTAAAATGCATATTTCATGTAAGCCCAAGAAACAACCACCAGTAGGGTCTGCTGTAAAACAGAGAGGACTAAAAAACCTTTATAAAACCTTAAAAAAGCTGCAGTGGAAAAGTGTGAAATCTGAAGAATATTTCTCTGGCTTACATTCTGCAGGATTAAGTATTTGAGATTCTGCAGAAGTCACTTAAAAATTGTTGTCATATCATGAAATGGAAGCTTCTTTCATGAGCTTCCCTTATAGACTTATTCACTCTGAAATTCAGATGACTCTTTTCCCTGGAGCCCTTCTGGGCTGCCATCTGGAGATTTCTCTTCCAAGAGCAGAACTAAACACAGTAGATGAGAAATTCCCACCGCTCTCCGTTCGTCGCCCTCCTCTCCCCCATGTCCCTGCTGCTGTAACTTTGGATGTTCTCAGTTTTTTTTAGGTTTTGCTTCCTTTGTGGTAAGGGAAAATTACAGGTACATCCATATGGGCAAGTCTTGCTTTACTAGATCACACAGGGATGCAGGAAAGAACAACAGATGAGTGATGACTAAGTGCTGCTGCAATCTCTGTGTATGAAAAGAAGACAGAAAATAAACCTTTCCAGTCATTCAATTCTATTGATATTCCAGCAGCCTTATGTTGAACAAAGTCCCAGAAAGTGCGTTCTTCCTGAATCTTCTGAATTCAGGGCAGAAGATTATTGGGAGGATACTGGGATATATAATCTTTAGCTAAATCTAGTGAAAAATTTCTTGCACCACTCCTTGCAGAAACTAACCTGAATGCAGGCAAATGAACTGAGCCTCTTATCTTGATCCATATCGTGCTGCTTCCTATCTTCCTTTTCTAACCTTCCTCTATTGTAGTGTTTGAACAGTTCTTCCAGAGATCTAATTCAGTCTCACTCTCTATTTAAACTGCTGCTTATCCTCTATTTGAGTAATTAAGAGATTGATTTGAAACAAACAAGCCTAGCTCTGTGGTGAAGGTCTACCTCAGAGTTATTCAGCCAAAGATCTCTGTTTACTAACTAATGTTCTGGCAGGAAACAATCTATTTTCAATGCATGCTGAAGCTCATCTGTTCTGCAGAACTCAGGAATATATTGCTCTTTTCCAGGAAGTCATCTAGGAGTATTCCACCTCCTTATTCGCATTCTTCACATAAGTATAGTATTGTCAAGAACACATTTTGATAGGTGGAAGATCTCCTGTCAGTATTGCTTGTGACTACATTTGCACTTCCAGAGATAAGTTTCATTTAATGTCTTTGGCTGCACCTGCACAATTTCTTGCAAAAGTAAAACCTAAAGCCTGAATAAGCAAATACTCTGGAGGACTGCTAGAAGATGATTCAGAAAGGGAGGAAAGAAAGTAGACATTTGAAGTTTCTTGAATTGGTCTCTTCCGAATTTTTGGAAGCATAAATTTTAACCAGGATTATATTTTAATTACTACCCCTTGCTCTTCTATACCTTCTATAGCTTTTTGTTATCATACTAGACATCTGAACATCCTCTGTCTTTTTCAGACAGTGAACTAGTATTACATAGTCTGCTTTCTGTTTTTACTGGAGATCTTATGTAGTATCATTAAAAAACTTGGAAATACCTCCTCGCTCAAAGGAGGTTATTTAATAGGCATGCTGTTCTGTACCTTAGCTAATCTATATCATGGTTGCAAATATTATCTGAGATAAATTTACAGATCCTTTCATAAAAAAGGAAAATATTAAGTAATGCTAAAAAAAAATTAAATTAATCCTTAAGTTTACAGTATCAAAATGGCAAGTATCAAAAATGTTCTTCAAACTGGCAATATTTCCAATCAAATAACCTACACTTTTGTGTTTAAGAGAGTCATGTGGTGTAGAGAAAAACAACTCTACTAAAATCAATGTAGTAGGATCTATATCTAGGAATCCCTTACCCATGGTCTACTCTGATACACACCCATTTCAGGAAAAGTCTCAGGCTAAAATCTGTTGAGATATTTGCCCAAAGGCTGTTTATTCTGTTCATAGCTAATGCATGTCACGAGAAACATATTTCTAAATAAAAAGAGATACAACATTGCCAATCTAATATATACAAGGAAAGACAGGTTCCCCGAAAGTCTTTTAGAGAGAAATTTAAAAGGTAAGATGTGGCATTAATCATTCATCCAAGATCAAGCAAAGAAACATTTCACTTGTAAAATTACTGCACTGTGGCCTTGTGCTAAACAGAGAGGGCTTTTACATATAACAACTTGTATCTTTAGAAGACCTGAAATAATCATAAAGTCAATGTACTAATAAATATAATTAATATAATATACAATACAGAAAATGAAATATCACCACAAATGGATGTTACAGAAGATGTTGTATGTAAGTGGACAGCAATTTATCATGTGGTATATGGTTGCATACTGTCACTTTTTATTTCATATATATTAAAAATAATATCCCTTATGAATTTTCATGACTCATTTCTGTATTTGATTAGGGACCTAAAATGTCTCTGTACTGACTGTTTCAGAAAGCAGATGTCTGGAACCTGAGCTCACTTCAACCAAAGGAGGACCAGTCTCCATCCCAGAAAAAGCCAGCCCCAAATCTTGCCATGGACCCTGTTTATCCAGACACCAACAGTGGGTGGACTGCTTCGCTTGTTTTTTTTCGTGTCCATCCCCACAGATGTGTTGATATTCAGACTGGGAGTTGCACCTGGCTGAACCACAAGTGTGCTCTCCCAGTTCTAACTCTAGACATTACACTAGCCACAATAGTGTCAAGAGCTATACACAATCAATTATAGTTGATATTTGAAAAGATATTTGAAAGAATTTCATAGCATGTATTTTAATAAATCTTTAAACATTTGTATCATAGCAGAAAAATAGCAAACCAAAATCATCTGTCATCCACATCACGGTAATTGCTCAACTGTCATGTAGCAAAAGGCTAAAAAATGCAAAATAAAACATTTTTTAAAATGGAAATCCTTGTATATTCTGTGTATGTTTTAGCTAGCACATTTACATAACTTGATTTCAGTCCAGTTCAGTAAATGATAACATTTTTTTCTGTGGATTAATAATTTAGCAACAGCTACATGAATCTAGAATTTATAGCTAGTCAGCATTTGGTTAGTTCAGGATGTGGAAATGTGGCAGAACTCCAAATATTTTATATGCACTTCTTGATTAAACAAGACAGGAATCACAGGCCTGAATAATACTAAGTAGTACCACCCAGATGGTTTCCAGTCCTTTAGCACTGCAAGGGATTTAAGAAATGGGTTTTTTTGATCTCAAGATCACTGACAAGGAATTCAATTTTTTCTTGTAACTATATTCCATGCTGTGAAGCATATTCAATTTTACCACTGTATGTACACTTTTACAAAAAGAAACCTGAGTTGTAGATTCCTAGGATATAATGAGAATTTAACTATAATAATCTAGAAATATCACCTTTTCCTAAATGGCAAGGCTTGTTCTTATTATATCTTCTTTGTTATAATGCTGTGTATAAATGCAAGAATAAAATATTATAGTCTCTAATCTCTCCAAGGATTTCAAGATTATTACAGATTTTATAGTATTCTCTATAGGGGCTCATTCTTCTGTATTTAAAACTATGGAATTTAGGAATCTATTTAGAAAAAATAAGAGAAAAAAAATCATATAGAGTTTTTTCCCAGCGCTATCTTCTGGGAGACATAATTGCCATAAATCCTAACATTACTTTGCAGAAAGAGGTAAAGAACTGCCTGTCAAATCTAAAAGAGTTCACCAGGCCATTCAGAGAATACGCTAGCTGATACAAAAGTATTTTCATAGATGCTTTGTCTTTGTCTTGTACCTTTTCATTTTACCGAAAGGCTCAGAGATGACATGATGAATGTCAGCTACTTAGCAGCTGGTCAGAGAACCACTGAAGCAATCTCTTATGTGACTAGAAGCATCATGAGCAGATCATCTACAGTGGGTCTTTGAAGGTCAGAATTCTCCTCCTTGTACAGCAGAGTAGAACATCTAAAGCCAGTACTAGTCTCCTTATAACATTCATTATTACAAAATAATAGTTTTGAATGTTCAGAGGTAGAGAGTGATAAAATCTTCCCTAAGTCTCCTCTTCTCCAGACTAAATAATCCCGGCTCCCTCAGGTGTTCCTCATAGTCTGTTCTCCAGCCCCTTGACCAGCTTCGTTGCCTTCCTTTTGACATGCTCTAGCATGTAAATGTCTTTCTTGAAGTGAGAGACCCAAAACTGAACACATTATTCAAGGTGCAGCCTCACCAGTGCCGACTACAGGGGAACAATCGCTTCTGTGGTTCTGCTGGCTACGCTATTCCTGATACAAGCCAGGATGCCGTTGGCCACTCAGGCACACTGGTGGTTCATGTTGAGACGGCTGTAGACCAGCACTTCCAGATCTTTTTCTGTCACATAGCTCTCCAGCCACTCTGCCATAAATCTGTAGTGGGATTCTTCTGACCAAAGTGCAGTACCACTTGACCCTATTGAGCCTCATAGGGTTGGCCTCAGCGCATCAATCCAGCCTGTCCAGACTCCTGTGTAGAGCTTTTCTACCTTCAAGCAGATCAACTGTTCCTCCCAGCTTGGTGTCACCTGCAAATTTGGGGGTGCACTCAATCCCCTCATCCAGATCATTGATAAAGATATTAAAGAGACCTGGCCCCCAAGCTGACCACCGGGAAACACAGCTTATGACTATTGCCAGGTGGATTTAACTCCATTCATCACCAGTCTCTGGACTTGGCCATCCAGCCAGTTCTTCATCCATCAAAAAGTGCACCTGTCTATACCATGAGCTGCTAGTTTCTCCAGCAGAAGGCATTGAAAGATGGTATCAAAGACCTTACTAAAGTCTAAGTTGACCACGTTCACACGCTTTCCCTCATCCATTAGGCGAGTCACCTGGCCATAGAAGATCAGGTTGGTGAGGCAGAACCTGCCTTTCAGGAACTCCTGTTGGCTGATCCTGATCCCCTGGTTGTCACACATGTGCTGTATGATCACCCTCAAGATGACTTGCTCCATAAATTTCCTTGATACCGAGATCAGCTTGACAGGTCTGTAGTCTCCCAGATCCTCCATCTGACCCTTCTTGGAGATGAGCATCACACTGACAAGTCATGAGTCATCTGGGAGCTCCCCCATTGACCAGGACCGCTGATAGATGACGGAGAGCAGCTTGGCAAGCACTTTCATCAGCTTCATCAGAACCCTTGTGTGGAACCCATCTGGCCCCCTAGACCTGTGGGTGTCCAAGTGATGTAACAGATCACTGACTGTTTACTCCTGGATTATGGGAGGTTTATTCTGCTCAGCATAGGTGTCTTCCATCTCTGGAGGACAAGTATCTTGAGGATAACTGATATGAGAGTGAAGCACTGAGGCAAAGATGACATTAAGTACCTCAACCTTATCTTCATCCTAGATAACAATGTTCCCTGCTGCATCCAATAAAGGATGGAGATTTTCATTGCTCCTCTTCTTGTGTATTTGTAGTATTTGTAATGTTTGTAGAAACATTTTTTGTCGTCTTTATAGCAGTGGCCAGACTGAGTTCCATCTGAGCTTCTGCCTTTCTATTTTCCTCCCTTTATGCTCTAGCGACTTCCCTGTACCCTGCCCCTTCTTCTGAAGGTGGAAAACTCTCTTTTCTTCATGGAGTCTCAGCAATAGGCCCCCATTCACCTAAGCCAGTCTTCTTTGCCTCCATCTCACCTTTGGCATAGAGGGACAGCCTGCTCCTGTGCCTTTAAGATTTCCTTCTTGAGAGAAGTCCAGTCTTCCTGGACGCCTTTGCTCTTCACGACTGTCTCCTAACACACTCTCCCAACCAATGTCCTAAACAGTTCAAACTCTGCCCTCCGGAAGTCCAAGGTGGCAGGTTTGCTGATGCTTCCCCTAACTTCCTCGAGGACTGAAAACCCTATAATTTTGTGGTCACTATGCACAAGACGGCCTCTGCCTGCCACATCTCCCTTCTCTGTTTGCAAAGAGCAGGTCCAGCTGGGCTCCTCCCCTTGTAGGCTCACTACCAGCTGTGGTCGGAAGTTATCTTCCATGAACCTCCTAGACTTCTCCCTGCTGTATTGCATTTCCAACAAATATCTTGTAGGTTGAAGACTCCCATGAGAACTAGGGCTGCCTATTATGACACTTCTGCCAGCTGCATGTAGAATGCCTCAGCTGTCTCTTCATCCTGGTTGGGTGGTCTATAGCAGACTCCCACCAAGGTATCAGCCTTGTTGGACTTTCCCCTGCTCTTGACCTATAACCACTCAGCTTTTCCATCACCCTCTTGCAGCTCCATGCAATTGAATTATTCCCTATCCCACATCTCTACCCAACCTTCTTTCCTTCCTTGCCTTCAGTTTATATAGTCCTAAATCTCATAATGCTATGCTCAAAAGATTTTTTTTTTTACAATAGTAGTATTTAGAAATAAAATCAATGACCAAAAGAGCATCATTAGCAATGTTACTGTAAAAGATTATCTATAAACCCAAGTATCTGAAGTATAAAAAGGAACAAAATAAAAAGGAAAAAAACAAAAAACTTTATTAATTTTAACCCAGAAACCCAGAGAAATAAAACTGAATTTTTATTTATTTATTTTAGGTAGAAAATTAGAATATATATATGTATTTTGTATTATATATATATATATATGAATATATACATATATTCCATATTCTCTCTATATAGTATATTCTCTCTATATATAGTATAATATTTATATATAGAGAGAATAAATATAAATATAAATATAAATGTAAATGTAAATAATCCACATTTATATATATATGAGATATAGAATATATAGAGGAGGTTTATATATATAGGAGGTTGGGAGCAGGCACCTGCATCTACATCACCAGTGCTATCTGTTCAGCAACTCTTGCTCACAAAGTCATTTCTGTTTTGACTTCTGCCCCAGAACAAAGCCATAAGCATTTCAGCCGTTCTTTTGCACAGAGGAAAACACATCTATGCCTGTCCACCTCATCTCTACTGAATTGCATGTATAGTTCCACTATATCTCTCCCATTGTAAGAACCATCCCACCATATCTCTGTAATCCGAGTCAGGACAGACCTCTGGGGCTGTGTACTAGCTGCTGCTTCCTCACCTCTGCTCCTTGTGCTATTTTCATTTATTCACAGACATTTGAGATGACTTCCAGGTTCAAATTTACTAAAAAAATAAAGTACCTGGTTGTTCTCTTTATTCTCTACTAACACGGTGTAATAACTCTTTGATTAAATTGTAAGTAAAATGAAATAAGAGCAAAAAACTATCAGTCTTTACAAATTTTATGAAAATTGGTAGCTAAACAGAACACCTAATTAGTCTTTTGACTGAAGGAAAGAGTTACAGGAACAATGCTTTACCCAATCTGAGAAACAGCAGTTACCTAGATCATTCAGATGTAAATCACCTAACATACATCTTGCAACTTATCTGGCCAAGTAGATATGAGACATGTGAGAAGAGTAATAAAGGATTCATAATGACAATGATTGAAGTAATTTAGCTACTTTATAAATTCTTTTTGCCCCTACATTTATCTATACAAATATATATCCTATTCTGTATTTAGGCAGTGAAAAATTATAGTGTTGATAATTTTAAGTATCATTTCTAGATGATGACAAGTCTATGTTCATCTTACTGTGGTAATAATATATTAGGAAAAAAATCTCCTTCTGAGATTATAAGAGTTCTTAAACAATGAAAGACTTACAAAAACAAATATGGAAATCCTTAAACTTTCATAGGGCAGTTGTTTTTTTTTTTACAAGGAGAGGAAGACCAAACTTTATAGCCCATGTTTGACTATTATTTTCAGGATTTCTATGATTACAGCTGAGCCTTTGTTAAGTTGAAATGCCAAATAAAATTAATGTTGTTTTTCAGATAAGCATGTCTTGTCCTTAGAAAGGGAGTTCCAGTGATCTATACTCTAATGGACTATTATCTCACCTTTTTGCCTCAGTAGGTTCCCTGTTCAAATGACTGGTGGTAGATGCCTGAATGCACTATCTAAAAGTAATAGGATAGTAATAGAATAGTGGCCTTACTTATCTGCTTTAGTCTATTACTGTTAAAGAAGGCCTCATAGCCCAGGGCTCCTTTAATGATTTTGCACTGCAAAGCTCATTAATTAAATATAGATTTGTAAAACTAAACCCATAACTAGAGACTTTATGAACTGTGATACTCAATCTGGGATGAAAAGGCTGTGGTTTAAAATACAGATGTGTAATCTGCCTTATTTTGGCTATAAGAAAAAAAAGAAATAAAATGTTTATTGGTGGCCATATGCTATAACTTAATAGCATATCTGCATTTTCTAGAGATCTCTATCTCTATATTGATTACGCTTATAAATCTTATATTCTACAAATCCTACTATTTGCTGGAGTAAGTCAGTCCATGCCTGGGCTTGAACGATGCAACTGTTGTCTGTCTCTTTGTGATATACAATTAAAATTAAGGTTATGGGTCTAAAGGTGGTGTATGCTGCAGATGAAAGGTCAGAAAAAGAACAGTGGAAAATGATTTTCATTATTATATATATCTTTCTTAACAAAGGCAAGTCTAATTGTTTAACTGGAGACTGTCATCTTTGCTGTTAAACTACATAAATGTCCAATCTTAAAAAGTAGACTGGAAGCCAACTCTTAAAAGGTTTTCTGTAATGTGCTTCATAAGAAGGAACTTCTTATTTTAATTTTGAAAGAATTGAATTTTGAAATCCTCTTTTCCTCTTTTATTTTTATTTTTTATACAGAGAAATTGCAAGTGCTCCCCACACACCTGTGAAATATATCCATTTACTTTGATCACTTTCAATATTTTTCGTGCTCTACAGAAATATTAAATATTAGCTAAACCGCTCATAAGATGAAACAGGTAATTTCTTTAAAAAAATAACAGATTTCCTGTAGGATAATGTATTTTAGTGTGTTCATTGCAGAGTTTTTTTGTTTGTTTGTCTTCTGAGTTGAGGAACATTCTACACCTTAACAAGTCTTCCTTAATTTCCATTTAGAGTAAAAAAGAGGTGAAGCATCTTTAAAAGATTAAGCAGAAGCTGACTTGAGGACCAGTCTCATCAACATCTTTCAGCTAACAATGTGAAGGGGTAACTAGATATTTAAAACCTGACATATAGGAGAAACTCCTCATGCGATATTATTCTCTGCTCATGGCTACGTAGGAAGCACAAATTCTTACAAAAATGTCAAATGTATATTGCTAATCTAAATAATGAAAACTTTACTCTCAGTGCCTTTCCTTCTGCATATTATTTAAGGGTAAGTAGGCCAGATGGGGACACTGGATTTTGCTACAGAACAAAGTAAGTGTCTACCGACCACAGTTTCCATGAAACATCTTTTTCCCCCTAACACTAAATATCTTCCCTCAGCCCAGTTTGTTTTCTTTCTGATTACTATAGCAGCTCTAACCATGAAGTAACCAAGACCAACATGAAATTGGAGAGAAATATAAAGGAAGTCATGGGATTAAGAAAGGAGATAAGCTAGCAGCTGAAGGAAGCAGAAGACGTTTTTTGAGAAGTGACCAATATTAAAAAGGATTAGAAAGAGAACTTCATAGAGTTCTGTTTATACTTGGATCAGTTCTTGGTAAACATGTTGTATGAGATCATGTACCTTGCTTCTATAATATTTAAGATTTTAGTCAAAAGGGGGAAAAGAAGATATCTCTTTTTCTGGAATAAAAGTCTACCGTTATAAAAAATGTCAAGAACAGTAGCTCCTCCTAAATTACATAACTACGCTATTTGTCTGTTTTGAAGTCTAGTCTAATGGGCTATCATAATTAATGCATGTGATTCAGTCTAATTCCTAAGTACCATCTTCCATGATGTGTGTAAGGCTGCAGTTTATCAGCACAAAGCCTATACCATCAAGTTAGGTTAATTCAAACTTTTTGGTAAACTCAGTACATGTCCCAGTATATGTTGTCATTGATACTATATTTTATCACTTCAGCAAAGTAATTGCTAAGGGAATGAATTAGTAATAATTCTGAAAACAAAACCAAAAGAAATACTGATTGTAAGTTTGCAGTTATGCTGCACTTCTCCCTAGTCAACAGTTTATGCAATTACATGGGTGTGCCTGTACTGTGAGCAGTTGTACTGCTAAGTGCAAGACAATCTAGATCAATATTTCTTCTGGTTCTTGGGTAGTGCTACTCAGTACGTGAAAAGTTGAGAGGATTAGGATTGGTGTACAAAATATAGACATATGAATCACAGCTGATTCCCTGATGCTGAGTGCCACCAACCTGTGCGATTCATTCAGTGATGGACAAAGGTTTTTTGCAGTGACAATTACTTTTCATTTGAAGCACAGGAACACAGCCCGCATCAGGTGCAATTTGCACATCCTACTTTCTGAAATTATATGGTGCATACATAGGACAATAAGAATCACAGCCAAGTGGCATAATTACCGTAAGAAAATATAAAAAATTTAATCCTTTTCTCAAGATGAAAATGTTGTCTTTAGAAAATAAATGCTTAATTTAAATCAACTTTTTTTTTAAGAAATCCTACCAGGCAATAGCTGAAGATAACTACAGTACAATAGAAAAGAATATCAAAATTTGCAAAAGTACATATGAATATGTCTGGTACTCCAGAACCTGGGTAAAGAACTGTGATGTTTGTGCATCTGTCTACGTGTGTAAATGCCTGTGAGTTGATAGACTGGATGTTAAGAGTGATTATGTGGTTTGGGATTCTTTTCTTTCCTGATGTCAAACAGAGAAACCTTAAGGAACCTTTTTAATTGTTTTTTTTTTTTTTTTCTGTTGGAGGTGAATGTTGATATTATCTGAAAGTCTAATTAGGGCTCTGACTTATTTTTACTTATTTTTCCTAAGCAGCTGTGTCTATCTGAGCTCTTAGGATGCAGAAGGAATAATTGCCTCACTTAGGACATTTTCCAAAGAGACATTTCCACTTTAAACATTTCTGTGAATCTGCAAGAGAGATAACCAAAGCATTTTTATTTCCCTTGTGCAAAGTGAGATTTCTTTTAGAAGTGAGCAAATGGCAATCTGAAAAGCTATTAAAGACATAAGTTTATAACACACGTAAGCTAAAATAATAATCATTAGATCACCTACACAAAACTTATGCAACTAATTGTTTCACTTGTAGGTTTACATTTTCACAAAAATTTCAGTGAAATATCCTCTTTGATTTTGGATTGATTATGCCTGTGTTACTTCTCTTTATGATTTTCATCTGTCTTGCCTTTTTCAACCTATGTTTTCATATGAAATATGAATTATTTCCAAATTACAAATTTTATATATATATACATATACTTCTATCTTTATTTCATTTTCATTAAGAACCCTGAAATTAAATAAATAAAAAAACACCTCTTAAAGAAATCTACCAACCTAGACAGTAGGGAATGAAAGAAGAAAGGGGAGATTTTCTTTGTGGTGCTCTGAAAAATGCCTTAAATAAATAATAATTTTTGAGTTCTAACAATATTAAAGATAATGAAATTCACTTGCTAAAAAAACCTACACAATGCCACTTTTTCCTTTCTTTACTGGTGCTTGAAATTGCTAGTTTATCAAGTAAAACACAGGAATTTGTCAGAGGGAATTCATCCACTTTTAAAGTATTGATTACATTTATTGTTGCAAGCGTTTGTTCAAGTGAAACTATAACATCAAAAGAAAGGGATTTTACTCTCCATAGGTTTTATTCAGAATTTAGTGAACTTTAGAGAAACCGCATAAAGAATTGCAATATGTCATATCAATATTGTGGTGAAGAACTCTTACTTGCTATAAAAATTGAATATGAATAAATAAGAGGAATGACCATTAATATTTTCTTTTCTGTGTTAATGATTTACTCTTTGCTATAGTCCCTTAAGTTATCAACCAGATCTCTATGAAATTTAAATAATTTTTAAATCATTATAAATACCCCAAATGCAATAATATTGGTGTTTAAATAGAGCTATAGTCATTTCTGCCATTTTTGAGGGTCTGCTGTAACAGAGGAAGAGAAGATTCAAGAATGTTTAAACTATTTTTTTAATTTAATTCTTAAATTGGGGAATACTAAAATTGCATGAACAGGTTTCTCCTCACAGAGTCCACAAAATGAACCTGGTTCTGATATGCCAGAGGTAGCTGCTCCAGGGAGTGGTGGGAACTCTGCCCTGTGCTGCATTACCACCATTACTGAGCATGCAGATGCTGTCCTCAATGTCTCATATATTGCATATATATGAGAAGATAAAATCTGATGTCTACTATCATTAGACCTTTCTTTTGCTCATAGTCACTCAGGGCAAACATAGATTTCCAGTGATGCTTCATTATAGTACAGTCCTGTAATGCTTTAAGTGTTAATCCATTTGCATATCTTACTGCACAATTTTAAACAATATAAAAAAATCCACAAAGACAAGACTATTAAATGTAGAGGAAAAATATCAGTGCTATTTCTTGCTAAGGCCTTACTAAGGAGAAAGGAGAAAAAACAGTGGTAAAAAGCTCTGTCATGTTACCTCATGTACTAAGACATTTTGTTGTTTCCAAAGACTGCAATTTGAGTGTCATAAGATTTAGAAAAGAGCTAGAAAGTCATAAGACAGATAGCAAAATGTGACAGCAACAAAACTAGTATTCATTAGCATTGACTTCCATACCAGGTAAGAGCAAATCTTAGTCATACTAACAATCACTATTATCCATGAGGGCTGTCTGAAGAGAGATAGCTTTGCACCACTGTCTTTCCCGTGCTCCTGTATTGTTACCGAAACAGGAATGTTCACTTCAAAATATTTTTATCAGTTTTCTGGCTGAGTGGGATGAACAAAAGAATGCCTGGTGTTGCATTTATAAGCATAAACTGGAAATAATAAACAGTATTCAACTCACATTTCATCAAAGAGGGTCAGTATATGCTTTGCATGAATCTGTTAGAGCTAGCTGTGTATACCTGTCAATACTACCCAAAATAAAGAGAAAATTACTAATGAAAAGAAGCATATTGCAGTATGAGATGTTAATGTATTAGAAATAAGTTTTGTATAAGGAACCCTGAGCTCTACCATGAGAGATGGAAGAAAAGACAAATCCATCTTGCTGTTCAGCAAAGATCCACATAGATATTAAGGAGTAGGCAATTCAGAGATTAGGTACTCTTAGAATAATCGAAAGTAACAGAAGCAACTAAGAGATGTAGCAGGTTGTTCATATAGAATGATAGCAGAAAGTCTACTGAGGACAGTGTCTGCATGCTCAGTAATGGTGGTGACACAGCATAGAGAAGAGTTCCCACCACTCACTGGCGCAGCTACCTCTGACACATCAGAACCAAATGCATTTTGTGGCCTCCAATGACTCTGCGATGGTAACCTGGAGCATATCAAAAGTTCACATCCCTGGGAACAATCGAGGCAATGGGTTGGGGTTGGCGATGTATTCAGTTCGTCGAAATTGCCCTTATTCATGTCTTTTGAATATTAGCATGAGATTTTTGCTATTTGTATGCAGGTATGCAAAGTCTGCTGTGAATAAAAATATGGTTTTTTGCCAAATATGGGTAAACAAGGACAAAAATTTGAAGGAAACTGTTAGAAAATCATTTATGTTAAAACAAAAGTTAAAACTAAATTTGAGCAATACTTAATAATTAGGAACAGACTTTTTCAATAGAAAAATAGTTGAGGGGAGTTACTTGTTTGTTTTTTGGTGTCTGCAAACATTCAGATATAAGCAATAGTTAATTCTCATTTATATATTTCATATGTTGCTTACAGCCACATAATTCATTATAATTGCTGAATGATGAACAGGAAAACCACATTTTCTAGCTGCAGTTTCTGGTTTAGAGGTAAAAGAGTACAGCAAGAGATAACGTGATAATGTCTTTTGACAAAAATTTAAGTTTAAGCTGAAATTTTTCAGCTTAAAAAAATTTAATTAAATTTAATTAAATTATTTTTTTTTTTAAATTAATTTAATTAAATTTAAAAAAATTAATTTAAGCTGAAAATTAAACGACTTTGTTTAAGGGAGGAATAATTAACGCTTTCCTCAAATACTTAATGACATGTCCTTAGGAAGACTGGGGCACATACACAATTTAGCAGCATTTCAGGACATCAGAGAAAGGAGGAAATAAGAACAAATAACTTTTCTACTTCTCAGTTCCATTCATGCCTTGGTCCTGAGACATTTTTATAAACTAGTCTTCAGAGACCATGCAAACAGATATTATTAAAATCTAACTTCTGGTTGTTAAACTATACTAAATCATTAGCTATAACCTGGGTTATATGTCTTGAATGGTTCTAAATAAGAAAAAAAGTGAAAAGTTTTCTGTTTGTTCACTCAGAATCACTGTATTGCTCAGGTTTCCAGGAACTCAGGACATCCAAGATTTCTGCTCACCTTTCTATTTAGAATTAAGCTTCCTTTTTCACAAGAAACAGATATATTTTTTTAATCCTCATATACTGCAAGAAAGTTATTGCAGATTACAGTATTAGTAACCTTTCTACATCCATTCTCAGAATTTATTTTCAGCATAAAGTCTTTAAAGGCATGGCAAGGTGCTGCACAGAAGTAAGGACGGGCACATACGCATTTGCATTTGCTAAATGAAGCTCTTCTTTGTCTGTTTAAATAGTTCATTTTTGTAATATAAAACACTTTACCCAGCAAAGTCTAAGCTAATTTTTATCTATCTATTTAATTAGGCCATTAGTTATCACACCCACTGGAAGCTTGTGGTACCTCTGGATAAATCAATGTTTGTCCACCTTAACAAAGCACATTTCTCATCAGAATTCTGCACATTGCACTTTTTTTTCCTGCTTTGTCTCTGCCAATCATTTTTGATTGGTCCCTCACCATCTTCCCCATAGTTCTGGGGAGAATAAATTCAGAGATATTCAAAATATAGCACTAGGTTTTGTTTCTGGCTCTGAAAAGGCTGGATTTGACATTCTTGAGGAGTATGATGGGTATACCTAACCAAACCAAATTTGATGATATATGTCTACGTCTTGTATCACTCATCTCACACTTAAGCAGCACAACAAGTTTATACAGTTCTATGAGACGTGCTAGATAGCTATACAGAAGCTCTGCTCCTTTTTGCAGCTGATTTCTATTTCCATTTTACTACTTTCATGTGCAGCTATTTAGACCAATCCCCTTATATAGTTCTACTTCAGCAAAAAAAAAACAAAAACAAAAAAAGTCTCTAAGACTCTTAGAATTCAAAGCCTGTTTCCTTTTTTTTCTCAATGAACAAGGTTTTGGAATGTGCTTTCATTTTGGAAACTTGTTCTTCGTCTTGGAGTGAGTAGGCTTTGATTTGGAGTACATGTATATTTATTTGCATATATGTGTTTAAAACCTTTTATTGTTCTGACTGGTCCTATTCTCTAAGTAAGAAAAAGAAAAAAAATGTTGTAAAATGGTGGTTAAATGATATAAAATCACCCACTATATCTAAACCAACTTTAAATAAAATCAGTGTAACTTGGCATGTGTAACAAAGACCTGTTTCTTGCACAGCAAAGGATCTAAACAATGTGTCACAGTTAATCATTCCAGAAATGGGAACCAATGTGAGGTACCACCACTGAAATCTATTAGTTCCTGACTAAATGCAATAAAAAGCTCTCAGTAGGTAGGCTACCTTTACTGGGTTCTGCTATGTGGAAAGTCAGTCAGGCTGGGGTAGGAGCACACCTGTCACACTGGCTAAGAAAGGAGAAAAAGACTTTGATCCTAAATATTTTTTCAACATTTGTCCCATGTAGGATAATAACTGCATGGGTTTGTTTTCTTCTATTGTTTTCTTCTACTGATTGATGTGTAATAAAGGAACTGTGAAAACTATCTTCTATCTAAAATCTCCATCTCACACACTATTTCAAAATAGCTGCTCTTCTTCTACAGATTTCAATATCTAGTACATGCACCTATAGTAAACTCTTCTCTATACCAGTGCTGAAAAAGGAGAGGCAACAGGGAATTACAGAAGGAATTTTTCAAAGAGAGACAAAGTGTTAATGGTATTTTTGCAAACTCAATCACAAATGGCTTCCTGGGCTGGTCAACCTCAGACAGATTAACTCTTGAATTAAATCAAAGATCAGGTTTTAATTGGTTGCAAATCTGGGGATTACATGGGTGTGTTTCCATTGTAAGTTAGCAGTTGTCTATGTGCTGAGAGAATATGGTAGCAAAGAGCAGAATCAAAAGTGTCAAATCCATTGCAATTAATGGGATCTGCCAGAATGGTGGATGTGAGGCAAAGCCTTAGATTTGTATTTTATGCTGCCACCTGGTGATCAAACAATTTAGAAAATAAAACAAAACAAAATAGTAGAATATTCTTCTTGTTTAGGGGCTTTTTCTAAGTCTTGCTTCAATTTATTCTTTTTTTGTCCTGAATTATACTTATTTGATTATTCTGCAAATATTTTATTTTTCCTAACATTTAGAAATTTACATTCTGTTGCAGGAACACTAGATAGAATACTTCAAAACGATTAACTGCAAGATGTTCTGTTGCTTGAAAAATAATTTTCACCAGTCAGTTAGTTTCCCAAGCTATATAATTTTTCTTGTCAGTTTTGATTTTTTTTTAAGTTCTGAACTGTTGAGATATTTTTGTCTGAAAATTGCTTATACTAGCTTGTTTAGTAGTAGATGCATAAATAAGTGCTAGGCAAGATTTTAAATTCCCAGTCAAATGCACCAAAAAAACTCTGATAGAAGTATTTTTTATGAAGATTGAAAGTTCATTTCCAGTAGTACCCACACTTCGGGGCAATTCTAAAAGCTTTTGTGTTCACAGAAGCACATCATGAATGCAAGCAATATGAATATATGCTACATGAAGTTCGCTTCAACTAAAAATACAGAGCAGTCTCAAAATAGAACTGAGAAAGCAGCCTGCAGACTATTTCATGTTAGGTATGTCAGTTCAACAATAATCCCTGGTTTCTTGTAACAGACCTTCCTAATTTAAGAATGACATCGAGTTAAATTCAAAGTTTTGTATCTATTCTGTTTTTTTTACAGCTCATTATCTATAACTCTGTTCCCTTTCTTTCACTCTCTGTCCATTTATATTATACATTATGGAGGCTCACTCGCATTCTGGCAAATGTGGAAGTCCGCATCATGCGGACTCCTGTGACAAAACTCAGTGTATTTTCAAAAGCATTGGAAACCAAAAATTGTATAAGAACACTACTGTCCCTGGATAATCTAGAGTGTTTTCATCTTTCTCATTTCTCAACAAATTCATATATGGGAAGACTATTAGACCAGCTGAGCTTGTTATGTACACACAAAACAGTAGAAGTTCCTGGGACATCATGAGAGAATATGGACAAAAATCACAGAATCATAGAATGCTAAGGTTGGAAG
>VWPW01012106.1:0-102046 GCA_013389825.1 Crypturellus undulatus | reverse complement strand
TTCTTCTTTTCTTTCTTCTCCAGAGTTTGCAGGTAGACAGAAATAACAATGATGCAGAGTGGAATGCCAGGATGAGAAGCACTGACTACCTCGGCTCATGCAAAAGAGCCAAAATGTAACTTTTGGAGATTTTTATACAACACAATTGTAAAATAAAATATTGTGATGAGTTTAGGACTTCCATACTGCTGGCCAGCCACCAATCACTCCAATATATTAATTTCAAGCCTGGAAACAGATGGTTTTTCCACCGTGATGGAAGCAGCATTACGCAGCAACGCTTGTTTTTGCCCTCTCTCCGGATGTTTTCTTGGCTCTCCTCCTGCCGGGATTTTCTGCAGCAGCTTCACTAAAACTGTTTTGCAACAGTATCCGGGGAGGTGGTGGTGGCCAAGTGCAAAGAGCGTTTCTCTAAATCCATCCTGGAGGTGTTCTGCAAATCTGCCTTGCCCTCAATCTCTTCTGCTATTTTGTCCCTTATTATGCCCGCATATCCTGACACCGGGAGGCTTTTGCACAATCCTCTCTTAGGCTTTCATCCTTGCTAACAGTCATCTGAGATTTGCTAGAAAAAGCTTATTCTATTAAAATTCTTTTGTAGCACACTTTTCTTGCAGGTTTCCCAAATTAACCTATTATTTAAAATAAGCGTGCTCTTGTTATTGTGGAATTGAGAATAACCTGGTAAAAAAGATGCGGACAACGGGCTCTCTATATTGAACTGGAATTGGGGATAATTTTAGGGCAGGGTTTAACAGCAGTCGTGGTTTATTCCGTGTGGTTTATGCAGTCTTCCCTTACCTTTGCACATTCCCTAGGAAACCAAAGGATGCTGTGGATGTGTAAAAGTGCTGTGCTTTGTTCCTCTTGTATTTGTGTGGTTCTGAAATTGTAATGCATCCAGCGCTCTAGTAGTTGGGTTCAGTGCAGGATTGGTACCTGAAATGGTCTCCTGAGGAATGAGAAAAACTGTGATAACGTCTTGTTGAGACAAGAACATTTAAGTTGATGGTAGCAGTGCACTGCAGCAGCTCTACATGTTCATCGTGTGCAGGATTTTGGCAAGTAGTACTGTTTTATTGAAAAATTAGATTACTTGTCTCTTATTTCTATGGAATGGATAAGACTGTTGGATGTTAAACCTAAACTGGTATATTTTAAAAATATTTTTGAGAACCTCCTTTACAGCAAGCTAGTAATGCTAATGTAGTTTTCTTTCTTCTGTCGCTAGAGATCTTTATGCCATGTTTGAACACCAAATTAGTAAAGATGATGCACAAATCCATAGACAGCTCTTATGAGGATCTGCTTATGAGGAGTGCTGTCTTTTCATCCTGTATCTCAAAGCAGGATCCAAACTTTAAACAACTGGGGACTGGATTCCCAGCACCCTGCTCAGAAGCCATGGCTGTATTCTGCCTGTTGAGAGCAGTGCTTCAAAAACTTCATTTTAGAGCTACTTTTAAAAAGTGAGAATGAATCTGCATATGTCAGTGATGGGCAATGAATGCAAAATAATAACACCGCAGAAATGCTGCTACCTCTCAAGAAATGGCAGCAATTTACCCCGTGCAGCAGTGCAACGCAATATCAGTCCTCATTTTCATATTTGATTTGGAAGGTTCGTGTTTCTCATATTTATACCAGGTGTAAATCTTAGAAATCTGGAGGCACAAAATTACGGACTCCATGCCCAGGGCGAGCTTTTTGTCTGTTTATTACTAAATAACATCGGAGTTAAAGGGAAAAAGATAAGCCTCTTTTCTCTCGACACGAGTCTTGCCAGACAGGAATGTCTTTAGGTGGTTTCTTCTGATAATACGTTAGCAAGTTCTGTGCTTTAACGCGCACATCAGTGGAGGGTAGATGCACCGCATTGATTTTACAGAAGCATAATGTTGGGAAGACGCTGTTTTTCTATCTTAAATGATACTGGCACAACTACTTGCCTGTAAAGTATTTTATCCTCTGTGGAGGCATCACTCAGGGTTTTTTTGTGCGTTGCCGGCTTAAAGAATTTCAGAAGTGGCGAAGTTGTATCTCTTCTTAGGAAGGATTCACCGTCAAGGGGTCTAAATGAACTAAGAACGTTTTCATTGACTTTCCAATCTACCAACTCGAGTTAAAAGCCGCATTTTTCTTTGCTGTCACTCAGTTTCTCTTTTGTGAAAAATTCAAAGCTGTATAAGCCCCTTAGGTGACAGTTTCAGCGTGATGCTGTCACTCTGAGCTGTGTCATATTTGATACTGTCACTGAACAGACACAAAAATGAAATGCATTGGGGTGTAAAATTCCACTTTTATTTTTTATCAACACTGTATCAGACTATTAGTTGTAACTGATACCATTTCATTGGAAAATCATTTCTAGGTGAGACTGCGGTGGTTATTAAAACTCAACGCAGTTAATTTACGTGCTGGCAATACTATCTTTAAAGCTCTCGATGCTTTATATGAGCTGAAATGGCTTGTGGCTGGTTAGAAAAGACAAACCTCAGCAATTAGATTAAATTAGATTAGATTAAAAGTGTCACTTTTATTGAGTAATGCTTGCATGGTTCTTCATGGTGTATTGGTAAGAGCTGAATGTTTAACCTCTATTTTTGAATAATTTTTCATTCTGTGTTTTATCTGATGTCTTTCTGTAAAGAGGCTCTAAGCAGTAAGCAAAGCAATTTGTATTATAGACTGGACATTAAAATATTTCAGTTGCTGAGTTGCTGCTGGAAGCCCGAGTGAAGGGATGGATTAGGATCAGATAAAGCTGTGTAAAGTCGGCGTCAGATGCACTGAGCCGCCTGACGGGCGATGTAAGTTATTCCGCGCTGGGGCTCTCTTGGTTGGTTGATCTATAAGGGTGAGATTGAACCTGACTGCGAGGGCGGCTCTTCATCTTTCTTCTTGACTGAGGAAAAAGGTGCTGGTGACACTGACGGCAAGCAGCGAGTCCAGGGAAGAGGTTGAGACGGGAATACTGCTGGCAGCCTTGGGGAGACAGGGAGGTGACGGAAGCGCCAGCTCAAATCTCAGAAAATACAAGTTCATACAGCTTAAAAAAGCTTGAGATGTAACTTGACTTTCAACTCTCTGGTAAATGTCACTAAAATTAATATATATGTGAAGTACTTCAGGAAAAAAAAAGTGAAGTAATTCATGGATTATCGTTGATATCTTGAAAGAGATTTTTATAAGATGATTTGGCATGTTGCAATATATAGGCACCTCTCACTCTTGGACTTGGTGAGAATGAGGATATGATTCTGCAGAGGTTTTTCAGGTTTTGCTTAAGCTTTCCAGGGCACAGGAAGAGTGACCCTGGGAGCATTTAACCCCGAAGCAGATCTTGGAGAAATCTGGTTTTGGTTGTCACCATCATCCTCTGGGTTGCAAAGCTGGAGTAACCAGGGTAAGGTACGGCCTTGTGCACGTGTGGCTCTGATGGACGAGTTCATGCTTTAGAGGATAATACCCTATTTGAATTTAAGAAACATTAACATTTTTGTAATTCTTCTTTGGGGTCTCTCCTCAGGTTTTGCTGTTTGTCAAAGGGTGAATTCGCAGAAGGCACCAGGGCCATGTCCAGCCTGCTCTGAGCAGATGTAGCCTCTATAAATCAGTTCATGTTTCTGCTCTGAGGACAGCAACACAATTTGTATTAAGAAGTTTACCTTGGTTTTCTGCTGTGGTTGTGTTTGATCTAGTGGTCACTGCTTTAATTACAGGAAGGTGAAGAGGTACTGATTAGAACAAGATTATGTTAAGGCTTAGACTATGGCTTGCAGTTCAGATTCAAAGGTAAGGTAAAAGAGCTTAATTCTTACCAGCTATTTGGCAAGAGCACCCAAGTGAGTAATTCTCATGTGACAGGCTGCTCTGGAGAGATTTGCACCACCCTGATACGTCTCTGCGTGGTAATGAGAAAAATCCGAGCTAATGCTCACTGAGTTAGACCAAAACACACCGAGTTTGGAGCTGTTGCAGTGGCTGGTCTGAGAGCTTCAGTAACGTGGCCTGAGTGATGGCATTTGGCTGCACAAGGACATCCCCGTGAAGGTCTTTTCCTATGTGAAGGGCTGAAAGTTTTGTTTCATGAGAATATTAGCCTGGGAACAGTCTGAGTCCACCTTATGCTAAATATATGTAGCAGCTCTGCTACAGTCTGATTCTTCAGTATCACGCTGCTATTTCCAGGCACCTTCTGTGTGTGTTAGACAAGTCTCTGAGCAACCGGAATGGATGAAGCCCAACGGCTGTCTGACTGCAATGGAGTGGGAATTTCATTTCTTTTTTTCTTTCCCCTTGAAGCTTCTTCCTTTATCTCCCTGTCTCCACTCTGATGACGTCCTTCTGCTCAGAGGCTGTGGCGTATTTCTCAGGTTTGTCTGTCAATATTACATTCCAGACCTTTTTTTACTCCCCATTTCTATTTCTAATCTATAATAATGCTCAGGAAGATATCAAAGTAAATGGGTTTCTTGACACATCAAAAAAAAAAAAAAAAAAAAAAAAAAACTACTTTGTTTCCCCATTCTCACAAGCCCATGAGAAACTGAGACCAAGAAAGATCACTTCTCCTTCCACATCTGCCACTCATTCATGTTCTAATTGAGGAAGAGGCATTTAAATGTAAATAAATATTTGGCTTTTCATCTTCATTCTTTCCAGAGCAGACAGATATGGATAGATATCTTTGGATATAGATAGATACCTTTGTTTTACAAATAGAGAACAAGTTATGAGAATGGTGCTTTAAAGTTCCATGGACACTTTACGAGTAGTTTTCCTTTTAAAAGAGCAAACAGAAGATGCCCATGTGTAAGATGTTATTCTATTCCTTATTTTTTTAATTAGACAATATAGTGTTTTCTTTGGGATTGACTTGATAGAGCACCTGGGCCAGACTCTAGACTTCTGCTCCCGTCTGTGGGATTTAGGAAAACAATACTGACATCAGAAATCCAGTCAGAAAGCCTCTTTTTCATCCCCCTATATTTAATTTCTACTAGGCTTTTTTTTTTTCTCTATCAGCTACTCCTTTTCTCTTTGAAGATTTTTTTTTTTAAACCGAATTTAAAATTCACGGGACTATTTGTCTATCTCAAGACTTAAACCGCATGTGGATATAATTATGTCTCTTTATATTTACTTAGGAGAGCACTATCTTATTACTTGTTATCTACAGAATATTAGCAGTGACACGTTTTCTTGTGCAGGGTTATGAGATGCGTTTTCATGATGAAAGGGGAAAAAAGGACCGATTTTTTTTTTTTTAATAAAATACTTTGACTTTTTCAATAAAAGTAAACCCCTGCTGTGTTTCATACGTTAACCCCTGTTATTTAGATTTATTTTAGAATCTTTCTATATGAATTGGTCTTGAGCTCTTAAAAGACTGGAAAGGAATTAAGAGGACCAAAGAGAGTCCCTTATGTCATCCCTATGTGCTGCAGTAGCAGGCAGGCAATCCTGCTCGGTACAATGCCACCTTCCCTCCTCAAACAGCTCGTGTTAATATGGTAATGATAATTGTTTCTATAAATTAGTCTTAATTAACTATTTATGTAATAAGACACTTAAGGATCTGTATTTAACAATTATGTGAGGTTTTTTCCCCTGATGGTTGTTTCCCCCTGTTTATTTCTGTGCTGGTGCTGTCTTCTGTGCGCTATTAATGGTGATAGCCAGGCTAAAATTTGGTGTAGGTAACCCTTAACGAACACGAAATGTTCAAGAGCTCCTTCCCTTGGCCATGCTGTAATTCTTGGTTATAATTTTGTGTGTGTGTGTGATAAAATGAAGCTCCCAAATATCCTAGTTCCCAAGTGCCTGTGAACAGCATCGTTATTCCGCAGCTCTTACCGGGTGACAACGTGCCCCTCTGCCTCTCAGATGTTAAACTCTGCTGTGCCAGATGCTCAAGTGCCTCTTTTGGAGTCTCCTGTATTTAATGCTGCGCTATCACTGCTGCGTCTAGCTTGGAAAGAGGACAAGTTGCTTCCAAAAGAAGCTTGGGGGCAGTTGATTTACGCTTAGAGAAGAGACTAACTACTCCATGCCTCATTTGGTGTCGTTTAAAGAGTTTTGAAGGGGCACGTGAAATGCTGCGAGGGAAACCAAAGAAGCTTCCCCATCTCCTGCCTTTTCATCAGTTCCCCCTGTTTTGGTGGGCACTCTTTTTCCATTTTTACAAATGCTGGCCCCTGCTCTGCACTTTCCCTGGTGTATTTGTGTGCATGTAAAGCATATACCACTATTTTATGTGCATAATTGGCTTCCATATAGTGCCTAGTATAAAGCAGACATTTTCCTTTTTACTGTGGTTTATGTTTATTGCATTCACTATATTGCTTTATGCGCACAGGGTGCTTGTCGAATGCCTGGTGTAGTCGGAGAGATTTTATCTGCCATTCTTAGCATCATTAGGGTTGTTTTCCTAACCGGTTTTCATCAAGCAATAGTTTAATTCACTTCATTATTTTGCAAATCAGTTCATATCTGCTGGATTTCCCTTCTGTTGCTTTAAAAATCACCAGTGTCTCAAAACAGCGAGAACTTAAGTATTTTTAGCTTTCTGTTTCTCTTCTTTTCTGATGTGTTCTGAGTGTCTTAGGATTTCTGTAACAAAGCCAATCAGTTAAAGCCAAATTCTGGGAGCTTTACAAGTTAATTAGCACCTCACTTCATCAGTAATCACACTGAAATTAATACTGAAGTAGGCATATCAGGATCTCATCCTTCGTTTGCATTTAGTGAGGGTGATTTTGCACTGAGTTAATCTGTATTGTGTCTGGAGTGTGTTTAATTTTCAGTGCTCTTATTTTCCAACCTGTTTAAACTCACGATCTGAAGTCTTCCAGGAACTGGCTTGCTCCAGCTTGTCTGAAAAATAGACAACGTTTAGTCATTTACTCTTATTCATGCTGATGAAGGAACACCAACTAATATATTTCTGTATTCCTTCAGCTAGACGGTAGATATTTATTTTACTATTTTGGTTTCTTTTTAAGTGTCTGCAGCTTAGGGCTCTTGATGTAAATGGAAGTAACTACATGACTAAAATAGGAAAAATAACATTAGCCTAATCAAGCTTTAATTGCCTGGATTAGTGTTAGGGTAAGACCTATGGTAATTAAGACAATTTATAAAAGCAACACGCTATTCATATTCAATCGATGGCATCCTTAGCTTTTCATTTCACCGGCTTCTCTTTCAAAGACCGAAGGGAATGCCGGAAAGAAATATTTACACTGACGGTGATCCCTGGTATAGATGAGATCAAATAATTGGAATCTCGGAGACTTGATAGTGGAGATAATTACTATTTATTGTTGTCCCCTCAGCTGCAGCATATCAAGGCAAAGGAGCCGCAGTAAATTCCTGTTGCGATGGAAGTGCTGCGGGCGATGCTCTCCAGACGCTGCCGCTGGTCCTAGCGAGCAAAGAGGAGGTCCAGGGCTGCCCGGGGACTTCCCTGCACGTGTCTGCAGGTGGAAACTCCTCTGGGTTGAACTGATGTGTTACCTGGGCCAGCCGTGCTGGCGCGGGTCTGATTTTACACCCCTGTGGTGTAAATGCAGCTGCACCAGCAGGCTAAATAGACCTTGTGCACGCGAGCTCTTATTCCCAGCACGGAGGTGCCGATTTGGAGCACCCCGAAAGCAGAAATTGGGACTATATCTCTCAGGAATGCTGGTCGGAACTGGGTTTTGCTTGATGGAGATATTCTTTGGGAATAGAGGACTGTCTTTGGCCCCTGGGGCAGAAGGAGAAGCCAAGGAGGTCACATTAGGCGCCCGCTGCCTGCTCGGATGGAGCCTTGTCTCAGTGTAAGGAACACTTTGCAGGTAAATGTTTCCTTCTTTTAATCAAGGTTGATTAAATTACAATCAGAAAGATATCCCTGCTCCCTTAGGCACATCACAGCCTTGTTATCATCTCAAATTCTTCCAGCTTTCCAAGAGAGGGTTTTATTAGCTCTTCCTAATCCCTAAATAATTACCGCAGACAAAGAGCTATTTGTAGAGAACGGCTTGTCTAAGGAAAAGGGATTCACGGGGAATCGGAGGCTCCAAGAAAATCTCGGGTGCTCTGTGGGAGCAGTCTCCCTGGCCGGCCTGGATCTTAAATCACAGCTGGGTCGAGCTGCTGGGAAAGGAACAGGGCCTCTGTGGGCAACCGGGTCTCCTTCTTGGGCCCCTGAGGTTGAATCTTGTTCTTGGCACTTGAGTGCTAGGAATGAACATGTTGAACAGGCTGATAAATGAGAGGAGCTTGTTCTTCTCGTGTCCCGTGCAGAGGAGGCCGAGCATTGCAAGGGGAGCTTGAAGGAGCCTCTTGCCCGCATCCCATCTGTGTCCGCTCACAAGGTTTTCCGTGTTGCATGGGGGGAGTTGGATGTGAGCCCCAGGTTAGAAGCACCCATACGCGGATGGGAAGCATCCAAAATCCTGCTCTGTGCTACACCCAAAAAGCCTGACTCCATCTCGAGCAGCCACGCTGGCTTCTGCTTAGGAAATAACTCCGAGTCTTCTCAGGGTTTGCACCTGGTTCTTGGCTTTGGGCTGAGAGCGATGCTGATGCCTTCCCTTTAAACACTGGATTTCCAGCCCAGGCGATGATGGTTTTGATGATTGTGCTGCTGCCCTTTTGTAAAACAGCTGAGCGATTACGAAAGTAGGAGGTAAGAAAAGCAGCAGCATCATTAATCCTGTAAAGTTTCCATTTTGTCATTACGGCTCCCTCCAAGACAAGGCTCCGAGTTTCTGACCTTGTTATACTTGAGGAAGCAGCAATTTTTGTGGGGCATTTTATGGCGGTGAGAGAGAAAAAGCCAGACAATTTTATATACTCAGGAGTCATTTATTTACTGGCTAATAGAATGACCACTAACACCCCGCCACTGTGCTCACACCTATTCCTGTTTTAAGAGAAAATGTCTTTACTACTGCAAACAGAGAAATTAATCATAAGTGGCTTGTTCTACAAAAAATTCTCCCAGGATTACGGAAGGTCTGGTTTTTTTTCCTTTCTCCCTTCTCAAATAAGGAAACTTAAATTACTTAAGGGACTACTTAGCTTCAGTGGTGCAATTAGATTAATGTAGGAGGAATTTTGATTTATTTTCAGAGATGGGTGTATATTTCTAGGTCAGTAATTCTATTTAGAGCAAAGCTCTTAAGCCTTTCTGAAATAAATTCAAAAGCAGTGTTAGGTGGGCTTATTCTCTACTTGAATTTCTGTTTAGACTTAATGTGATTTTTTTCCCTTTTTTCTTGAAATGGCATATCTGTCCAAAAATGTTAAAGTTTAGACATAATAAATAAGTAAAGAGGGAAATAGTGCTAAAATTATGATTTTTCTCTTGCATTTTCAATCACTCTAGTGGTAACAGCAGCCAGGAAGGGGGCAATTGGAGAGCTGATGAAGTTTGCCAGCAGAGCAGGATTTAGTAGTAGAAGTTAGTCGACTGTGCAGTGTCAAAAGANATCACTCTAGTGGTAACAGCAGCCAGGAAGGGGGCAATTGGAGAGCTGATGAAGTTTGCCAGCAGAACAGGATTTTCCCAAGTAGTAGAAGTTAGTCGACTGTGAAGCGTCAAAAGATAAATAATAAATTAATGGGCAATCGAATGACAGATTCAAAACAGTATGCATGGGGAAAAAGGCAAATTCATACCATGATGAACTTTGATCTCTCTGTTTCCCCTTTAGAAAGACATCTAAGAGTTCTGTTGTGCAGAAATGGTACAAATAGGGTAGAAGAAGAGAAGAACTGTAGTGAGAGTCTGGGAATAGCTCCTATAGCCTGACCCTGTGTACAGCCCGGAGGCTGTTTTGTTAAACAAATGTACCATATATTGCAATAGTTTGCTATTTCTTTGGTAATGTTGATGCATTTGTTGCTGCATTCTGTAATAGAATCGTTAAAACTCAGCCTTTGGAGGCATGAACAATCATAGATTTACATGAGCTCATCTTTGAATGTTCAGGTTGCCGTATGAGACGCAGAATTAACTAAGATTTCTGATGGAAAAATATCCTCTGGCAAACTATTAAGTGTAAATTATGGGGAAATTATATGGATCTATGCTAGTTAAAAAAAATCCTTCCCATTAGATACTCAATATAATAAACCCTCTTCATGATAGCTAAGCTACCCAGGGGGATTTGTGCAAGTGTTAACTTAAAAAAAACAATCCCACCTCCTAAAAGAAAAGCTAAACTCTTCCTCTTCCCCCAAGACTTCCTTGCTAAGTCCTCAAACACCAAACTGTGAATCAGTCTGTTGCCCATCTGCTGCCATTTGCAACCACTTCTGAGTGCGGTTGCTTAGGTTTGTGAGTGAGCTAATTACCCAACAATATTGGAATTTATAACCTGATGGTTAATTATTCTCTATATGCCGTGTACTGTAGTCCCCATGCAAACAAAAATTGGAAAGCACAATAAATCTCCACAATAAAATTCAGTGTTTACAGAAGAATTCTTCATTTACATCTCATGAACAAAAATCCTCTTCTATCATGTTCCAGATTCTTAGGCTTTTTAAAAGGCGATCGGTTTTGTATAAACATGGTTTATCTGCATTGAAATAATGTATAGACGGTGGTAGTTTGAATATTAATCCTGGAGTAGAGTTTAGGCTCCTTTTGTATTCATGATAGGTTTTATGAACCTTTCTCATTGTTGGTGATGTCAGCAGAATCTCTCTATTGAATTATGGATTAGACATTTAATCAAGGTCTCTACATTATGATACGAGTCACTTCTCTGTTTTTTTTCCTGAAAAATGAAATAAAATTGATTTGCAATGGAATTGAGAGAACACCTGATAAATAAAATTCAACTGTGCCTCCTGAACCCACTGTCTAACAACATGGAAATATAAAACAAGAGGTGTATGTCCGGCAGGCATTTCATCTGAAAGCCAGTGGTATTTTCTATGTCAGGCAGGAAAGAATACAAAATTCAGCATCATTTCTGCCAACTCTGATTCTCTTTTTTCTTTTATCTTTGTTCCTGCCGATATTTGTTTTAAAACATCTGCTCATCCTGATGTTTCTTTTCTGAACATCTTGAAACATAGTGGAGAAGTAGCTGGAAGACCAGTCCAAGGCTATCAGTTCCATGCATTTTTTTTTCCAAATAATGTCTTATTTTTTCTAACTGTCTTTTAAAACTATTTCTACCAGTTGCTAGGATACATTTCTAAAAATGGAAACTGTTTATACTGCCTCAAAATGATAAATCTTTGTATTTCACTTATTTTTTTGCCAAGACGTCTTGATTATAAGGCACTGCTGAAGTTTACCAAGCTCTAGAAAATGTCTTATAATTTTGTTTTTTGTTTGTTATGATCAAAGATATACATAGCTGATTAAGTGAATCTTGTTTTATTTACTATTATTAACTTTAGTGCTGAACTTTACAGCAATATTTTTCATTAAGATGCTCAAGCCTGACTCAAGTGTTCCTCTACCAAGTGATATACAAGTGTTACTGGGCCAGGTGTTTTATAGGTAAATAAGCATTAAAAAGGGTATTTTTTGTATGTATACACATGCTTGTATACACTCTGGTTTAAAAGTGAGGAGGGAGAGTTTAACCCTTTTAGTCCACTTGCAGATACTGAAGTGTATCTGTAAGTTGATTCTACAGCGTTCTACAGGCTCACCTTGCGAAATCCTGGGAACGTGATAATACCCTTGTCTAGTACATTCATGTAACAAATATTCTAATATTCATGTAACTTCTGGATGATGTTGCATGAGATATGGAGAGGCAGTGCAATAGCTGACAGGCATCAGTTGTCGCCCATCTCCTGTGCATCCTCCCTGTGGGTGTTTGCTCCTGCAGGCCCCTTGCCCTGGTGCTTGTGTGACTTCTACCACTTCTCTGAGATTCGACTCCATTTGCTAACCCTTGCAAGCTTGCAGGGCTGACAAATTGCAGCGCCACCCTTTAATCTTGAAATCCTTAAAGACTTTGCTTGCGAGAGGAGTCCCTTGAGACAGAGATCCTTGGAGACTAAAGCTTGAAGTTGTCACCATAGGATGACAATATGCAAGGAAAAACAGCCCTTCTGGGAGGGAGCAGGCCTGCCTTGGGAAAGAATTGATCTTCAGTTTCACTTGGCATCAAATTTCCCATTTCAGTGTGGATTTACCTCATTTGAAGGTTGGAGTAGCTGGATTTTTGTTAAATACTCCATTCAGGTGTCCGTTTCCTAATTCTTGAGATGGTAGCAAATGGCTAAATGCTTTGAAACAGTAACCCCAGCAAGGAATGCTGCATAATTTTCCTAAGTAGAGAGGTTTTAGGTCAAGAACACTTTTTTGGGATGGCTGGGTGTGCTGAGAGCTGCAAAGGCAACACGGTGCGGACCTGCCAAAAGGCCCTGTCAGGCTGCACGAGGAGTTCTGTGCCATTTTAATTGCCACTTGCCAAAATGTGATCCCAGATATTGAGTTTTCCTTGTCTTACACCATTNCCTGTCAGGCTGCACGAGGAGTTCTGTGATCCCAGAGATTGAGTTTTCCTCATCTTACACCATCTGCTGCAACTTTCCTTGTGCTATGCTAATGTTTGGCTTTCTAAAAAAAATGAAGTTCTTTGGTATCAACATTCTTTTAAAAGTAAAATCTTGCACTAAAAATATATTTTTTTCAGTGTCTGGTGTTTCAGGCTCACTGTTGATATTATTAATATCAAAGATATTTGTTTTTTGCAGTCTCGGGTGGGAGGGTGCCTAGGGAAAAGAAGTGGCATTTAAATTTTAAAAGAATTATTCTTAAATGGTAGTTCTTACATTACTCTAGTTAGCCACTGTTGTGAATATTCTTTTAAACCAGTCCAGTAGGCAGTTAAATAATTGCTACACACATAATCAACAATCAGATTTTATTGAATTGCCTGTAGACTCTCCCAGACTGCTCTAAGGAAAGCTATTAAAGATAAAAACAAAACACAGTATTTAAATCCGAGCATGAGCACCAGCCAGTCAAAGGGGCCAGACTGCAATTTGACGACCCCTGTGGAAGAACATTTAGAAAATTAATATTTGGTCTATGGTAATTGGAAGCATTTAAAAGGCTTCATGTGCCTTTTTTTTATATATATTCTTGGATGGAAAGGTCGGTGGCGAGACGTAGCCGTGTGCACGTGCGGTACCTGGGGCTGGTGCTGCAATAACAGCTCAAACCCACTCGGTTCTGCTGCAGAGCTCCTGCAACTCGTCTCTCAAGGGCAGCACACAGCTGCTTAATATTTCATGGGAGCCAGAAACACGCTCCACGTTTAAAAGCTTATAAAAGTAGCTGCTCGCGTGATGAATTATAGAGCTTCATCCTCTAATGATTTTTCTGCTGCGGCCCTTCTATCTTGGCTGTTTAAAGGCCACCTGAAGATTTGCTAGCACGCGAAGGTGAGGGAGCCCGAGGAGATTTTGAGTCTTGGGCATCTCCCTGTGTTGCTCATGAACAGCTCCTTAGCTGAAGAAAGTTCAAGCTGTTCCTTTCTCTCTCATCTGGAAGCAAAAACTCTATATGTGCTGTAGGCAGAGTCCCTGAGGTTGGAAAGAATCGTCAAGTCCAAGCACCCTGCACCTTGCACAGGAGCAGGGGGTTGGACTAGATGATCCCTAGAGGTCCCTTCCAACCTCATCCATTCTGTGGTTCTGTGTCCAGTTGGGTTTTGAAGATCTCTAGAAGCCTGGATAAGCCTTGGTAGCCTTTCCATGAAATCCTTTATCCACATACCTGGCACGCAACCAGCCTTTCCGGACGAGGAGTCAAGTTGGTAGATGGGTGCCTCTGCTCCCCACACCCTTGTTTCTGGGGGAAACCTACCTAAAAATAACAGCAAAAGAGAAAGAAAAACAATTCTGCTAATACCTAGTACATTGTAAGGGAGAGACATTACCCATCTCTCTGGATCTCTGGTGTGTTTGGAGCTGGGATAACCCAGTTGTTAGCAACTGTAATTTAGATGTAATTTTTGTTACATAAATATGGCTTATTTGAAGTATGTTGAATTAGGAAACTCATGAATAAATATTTTGACATAATCAGAATTATATGGCTAGAAATTGACCTACTTTGCATGACAGATGCTCGAGAATCCCCTAGCTAATAGCACACTAACCTGGCATAGCAGTGCCCTGCCTTATAATGCACTAAGCTGCATACAGACATTAAATTATTAGACTTTTTTTTTTTTTTTTTTTCTTTTCACAGGGATTAGACATGGTCAATTTTGTTTGTAAATGACTAAGTTATAGGCAAGTTAGGGCGAAGGCATCGGGATACAAAGCTGTCTGCACATATGGCTCCAGAGAGAAATCCAGACGAGAAATTGTGCATTATTTTATCAGCATTTGCAGTGTGGGCTTGTGAAATGCTGTTACTGGCAGAAACATCAAGGAAAGCTAAGTGGTACCAGCTACCAAATAACTGCAATATCACGTCAAGTGGACAGGTCTTGTACTCTTCAGAGGAGAAGTGAAACTGCACGAGGAGCGGTGAGGGTTTGGGAGGCTGCTTGGTAGTAATATAATGTTATAACACTATAAATAGATTTTGTTTTTCCCCCTGAGGCTGCTGTCGATGCCTGTGTTGATTCCAGCAGACTGATTTTATCTGCGTGTCCTTAAAGTAAAATGTCCAGAATTTAATGCAGTCGAATCAATTGGGGTGACCTAAGAATAAGAGAGTGTTCTCCTTTGAGTGACAGGTGGAACTTTTTGGAAATCATCTTTTATTATTATTTTAAGAAGCCTCAGTGATTTACATGAATGTACTACAGAGTGCTTTTCAGGCTACCTACTTTGTTATTTAGCTTAGCACAAGAGGTAGCAATGTTTGTCTTGGTAAAATACTGTCACTTTGGCTTATTAATGGATGAAAGGTAACATCATCTTGGCCTGATTTCAGCAGAGAAGTTTAATTCACAGAATGAAGAATGATACATCCAACTTCATTAACTCCTTTATTCACTTCCCGGGTGGTTTCTCCATGTTTTTGGAGAACTTTAGAAATGAACTTGTTCTTGCCTTCTTTTTTCTTTTTCCAAATTCTTCAAAGGAAGCTGATTTTCTTTTCCTGTGATGAACTTTTATTATACAAATGGTGGTAAAAATGCGTATGCAGTCATGCCTGTAGTTTTGCTATCAAGCTGATGTCTTTTAGTTGCTCCTAATCCTTTCTCTGAGGAGTCTGATGCTTCTCCTTTGTGCCCTTATACTTAGATCTATTTACCCAATATTGTGAAAAATCACTCTACTGCTGCTCAGTGAAATCATTTCCTTTCCTTCATCCCCTCTGTGTGAAATATCCCCGTCTGGTGGGTTGTTCTATCATGTTTCATTCTTTTCCTGACATCGTTTTGTTCCTCTCTTAATTTCCTCCGTCTCGGGCCACAACTTCGACCGGTGGCACCAATGCAGCTCCAGAACCAGAAGCACCGTTTGGGTTTGCTGATGCCCCGTGACACAACCCACACGAGAGGCACAAATCCTGAGCTCCAACCTCTGGAATTCCTCCCGGCACAGGGGGATTCGACGGCTTATTAACGTCTCACCCAGGGGCGACCGCCGCAGCCGACTCTTCATTTTTGCCTCCCGCTGCCACTTTGACAATAGCGACGGCAGTGGGAGGCAAAAATGAAAGGAGCAGATTGAAAGAAGCACTTTGCCGCTCTTGTAATTTTGAAATTCTCGGTGTTTTTATTTTATTTCTTTTAGCCCAAAGTCTCAGGAAAAAAAGCTGCTTTCCTCTCAGCCTCTCGTTGTTTCTCCAACAGGGAGAGACATTCTCTGATGTTGGCGAGGCAGTGGGAGGCCGAAATGAAAATAATTTCCTTCCTGAGACGTTGGCTTGCAGAACGTGCATGGTTTCGACAGGGAAAAAGAACTTCAGGTTGACTACCAGGTGGCGAGTGCTGGTATTTCCATTCGCCAGCAGCGCTTTGCACTCTGAATTAAAGCAATCCTAGGGTGATTTCTGCAGATTTCTTTACCTTGGGGTTTTAACCAGCCGTTTCTGTTCTCCTCCTATTTGTGTGTCCGTGCCCATGCTGCCCTTGACAAAAGAGGGGGAAGCGTAAATCAGTGGCTGTCATTGACCTCCTAGTTAGCTTTTTTGGGCCATTACTCTTTTCTTTGGCCACTTTGGCGCATACAATCAGTTATCTTGAACAGGGGGATTTTTCTCTCTTTGAATGTGTGAGAAAGTTGTGAAGTTCTTAGCTTGATCTTTTTATGACCTGAGGGAAATTAACATTTCTCTTGAGGGATCCCAAGAATTTGGCGTGTGTATGAAGTGAATCAGTTGTTGTGCCTCCCTCCTTTTATTTTCTTTACATGTAAAATAATCGGAATGATTTGATAGACTCGCTGGTGGAACACGCTGGAATGCTTTCAAGTGTAAATTTTGAACTTGTGTCCCAACAGGGCTTTGGGGCCCTGTGTGTCAGTGCATGCATGTCTGGGGCCTGGTTCAATCTGATTGATTAGAGTAGTTTTCAAAAATTACATATCTAAAGCAAGATATGAGTCAGTAGATAAAATTAACTTGATTTTTTGCAGCTTCTGACCCCTCTAGTTCTCATATTAACACCAGTTAAGCATCACTACAAAAGCAGTGGCGAAAATACAGAGCTGAGGCTGAAGTTTTCATTCACCTCTTAGTGATTTAGTCCCAAAACACCCAGTTTGCCCCTGACATCCAGGCAAACGGGTAAGGAATGAGCTGGTGCTCGGCTCTGTGTTCCTGGACAGGGTATTTATGGGACATTCTGATGTCTGTTTGAACTGTCCTAACTTTACAGCACGCACAGAAACAAAGTTTGCTGAGCTGCCTTCTGTCTTTTAAAGAGGAAAATCCAGCGGTTTGTATCCTCTTCCTTCTCCACTAACTGTACAGGAAGCATAATTTTTACTTTAAATCTCTTTATTTTACAGCAGAAAATGGAGCCCCAAGTGTTCCCCATTTCTCTCTCAGCAGGTCCCTAGGGCTGGCCCCAGATGAGGTCTCCTGGCAGTGCTTTGTTTCTGTTTAAATCTAGGTGGAATTTGGGAGTTTAGCTTCTCCTGCTTGCTGCCTCTAAAAGGCACCTTAGCAAACATCTCGCAAAGATTTATGTAGGTTTCACATCCAGCTTCTGGCCATTTCCATGTCTGCAAATGTGCCATATACTGTCATCTCGAAGTCTGTCTAAGAAAATAGCGCTGATCTATGGGCCTTCTGGCTAAAACTAAAGCTCTGTCACCTGCCCAGGGAACACGGGTGCTCAATCGCTGTCCCCTCCGATGCACTGACCCTGGGCTCCCCATCACCCAGGTTTGTCCAAGAGTTTAATCAAACCTTGTTTCATGCTGGGGCTTTTCTGTAAATAGCCCTTGGGTGCGTGGCTGTGACAAGAGAACTTCTTAGTGACTTGAAGAAATAGTGTAATAGTTCAAGTCCATGTGAGCAGTTTGCTTTGGAGACAGTAAAAGCCTCATTTGTAGCAGCATACATAGGGTATAAAATACTGAGATAAAAAGTTGAGGTATGCAAATGCTATCACCTCCTAAAGCTCCAATGAAAGTAAATGAACATGGTACCAACTTATTGGTGTTTTAATAAGTTTGGTTCTAAGGCCGGGGATATCTCGGTGTCTTTGAGTACAGTGGTTCTCAGGCCGTTACTTCCAGAAACCGTAAAATCTGTCAGCTGGAGGTTGCAGTGAATAACACTGCTCAGCAATTGGGAAACGCTGCTGAGATGATAGGCTGGGTGATGATTGAATTTTCCTGGAAAGCCTGTCCTGTTTTTAAAATTGTAGGCGATGTTTTTACATTTAACCATAATTCAAGTTCATGGAGCCTCCAGAGTGTCTGCCTCCCTTCTTTAAATGGTTTATCCTTATAGACAAATATAGCTGGGAGGTGAAAAGAAAATCTTTGCACTCATCCCATTCAAGTTACGTTCCTGCTCTAACCCCGAGTTTTGTGTAAGACTTCAGGTGTTTATTTCCTTAAGAATTTCAATGTGCTCCCTGAGATCTTCAAGGTTTCTAAGGTTAGGAAACACCTAGATTACGTTTCACTATGTCAGTGCTCTTTTCAGTTGCCTTCGTAGATTAAATAATGTGCAAAATTCAAAGTTCATCTTCATTTAGATGACAGTCATTATCGTTACTAGCAGATCTTGCTGTGGGTATTGCATTATGGTCACTTGAGATGGATTATAGATGTTAAGTTAAATCCTTATATAACTTCCCAGAGAAGAAAGAAAAAAAAAAAGGCAAATTGCACAAGAAACTTGTTCAAGAAATATTGTTAGAGGAAGGCAACTATAGTGATCGTGCTGCAAGTTAAACTGTATGCACATATGTTGCAAGATGTTCCATGTTTTCTTTCTAAAAACCTGTTATGTTAGGAAAGCAAGAAGATGTATTTTCCGTGCTGCGTTTCTCGATGCGGCACAGCGGGCTTTGACAGTCCTGCTCGCAGAGCCTTGAGCAGCAAACACACAATCTGGCAGCTCCGAGTTTGCTACCTCTAGGAGGAAAAACCCGACAATTGATTAGCAGACAGGAGGAGGATTTGGGCTCCTTGATTTCAAAGCGCTGTGTAAACACACGCTGAAGTTTTTAAGCAGTTGTGTTCCAGGGTGTTGAGCCCTGTCTCTCTGACGTGCATTTCTGCAAAGCCAGTGAGAAAATAAATGTGTCTGCAAGGACGGGCTGCCGATGGAATAACCTGCTTGAGCTGCTCCCGAGTCCTTCGTGACCTGCTGCTTGCTTGCTGCTCTGCTGCAAGGTGGAATTATGCATGAATATTTTCTTTTAAGCACCTGCTCATGAACTTTTTTTTTCCTAGGGAAATCTCTAGTTGATTAAAATTACTGTGATTTTGAGTTAATTGTTAGCAAATGAAGGTAGCATCATGTGCATTTGTGTACGTGCAGGAGGATGCAGAGTGGAGGTGTGTGTATATTCAGAGCTGGGAGCATATATATATGCACAGCGAGTGGGAAATACCTGTTACTTAGCAATTAATTCACTGGTGTTCAGTGTGTGGTGTCTTGGAGGTCATTCTGCACTGCAATATTGTGTTTTTTCCACTGTGTTGGTGCTATAAAAATGCTAATTGCCTCCATGAAGATATAGCCTGTTTATAAGAGGGAATGTGATTGTTTTCCATCCCTGTGAGATATAAGGAGCTTTTATTTCAGGTTTCTAATTTGAATGTGTGATGGATACAACTTTGACAGTTTATTAGTTTAAAAAAAAGACAGGGGCAAGTCGTTCTTCAGAGAATTGATTGCCAGGAGCATGTTATTGACTTTGCTGATAATATCATTATATATTTTTACAGTCGTAAAATCAAGAAATTCAGATTATGCCCTGAGGGCTTCACACATTTAAATAAAGGATATAGCCATTTCCAGGGCTATTGGTTTACATTACTGGATGCTGCGAAGAATAAATTCTGGGAAGAACGCATAGTCTATTACAAGAGCGTACAGAAAAGGCTACGGTGTGCTTATTGCTGCTATGATTTGGTGCATTTTTTTTTCTGTTTGTAAAATATGGGCACTTTAGAGTCTCCTGAGTAAGTGAACAGCATTTGCTCTGCATGTTAGCGTGTTAATACAGCGCTAGCACGTTAATATTTGGTGCTCCTCTAGACAAAGAGCTGACATCGAGTGCAGTCCCTGACTCCCTGATCCAAGCGTGAGGATGAACCGTCCTGAAACCCTTAGCAGAGTGCACGGTATTTGGGATTAAACTTTGAGAGTTTGCTTTGCAAAAGGGAGCATTGGGTGGAATTAGATAACGTGGACACGGCTCCACCTTCACTCGCCCATGCAGCAGGCTCTTCCGTAGCTTTATTTCTACGTGGGTTTATATAAGAGTTTGTTGAGAACTTGCTACCCATTACGTCAATGTGAGTGCTTGGGAGTTCGGGTTTGATTCTCTGGTTTGCGTGACGTAATCTAATTAAATGGCCTTGCAGAAAAAGGATTGAACGTGTTAAAAGTGAGCAGAACTTGTTTATGGCTTTGGCAGCAGTTGGTTTGAGATAAATAAAATACCTTAGACCCAATCACGATGGTAATCGTCTCTACTTCAGATGCCAACTGAAGAACACGTTGCATCCCTCCTCTCTGGGGATTTATTGTGCTCTTAAAAGGCTGTAAAAGTCCAAACAAAGTGTTCTTATTCTGCAGCAAAGGTCACGTTTTCTGCTTACGTGGGAGCGGTGGCTCCATCTGGAACACGTATGGCTTAAAGGTGAGCACTGACATACATAGAATTAGAAAACAGAATTGCGCACGCATTTACATTCTAAAGGCTTCTGAGGATTACAAATCTATGTGCTGCAAAGAAAACATTACCTCGTGTCAGCTGTGACACCTTTTCCAATTAGAAATGATCACCCTTCTGAATTGAGTTTGTGCAACCCTGTTCCTGTTCATAGAATCACAGAATCGTTAAGGTTGGGAGGGACCTCTAGAGATCTAGTCCAACCCTCGTTCTTTTCTCCTTCATATTTTTTCTCAGTCAATGGCATGAGAATCAGCTGAATCTCTTAGCTCTGTTGGTAATCTGGTTTAATTTGGGGTTTTGAAATGTTTGGGTTGATCTCCATTTCCAGAATTTGTTTGTTTATGAACATGAAATTATAAAGGCATTTTAGAGCAAACTCTTATAATCTATTCCTTGGTCTTTACGTTTATAAAAGTTTATTACAAAAGTTTGAACCCTGGCAGATCCCTGGAGGACTGAGGTACGTGTCCCCTGCAGGGCTTTGGTATCTGCCTTGTCCTCTCCACTCACCAAACCTTGGATGTGCAATATAAACACAGGCCGGGGCAGGAGAGCTGAGGAAAGGAGGTGTTTCACACGGTTGATGTATATAATACGGGATCGTGCGTGTGCATTTAATATACTTTTTGATGGGACGTATGCTCCGAGGTATTTTTCACTGAGGAATTTATCGACTCTATTTAGCTTCCACTACAGTTTAAAATATCAACATCACTTTCAAGTTGATAAGTTTTCCCAGTCGTTTATCCCCCAAACGCTCTATCTCACTTCATCTGGCTCATAATTGACAAGGGACTGGCGTGTAAGCGAGCGCAGTCACATTGTATTTGAGTGGACTGCTAATGTCAGGAATGTAGTTACGTTTGGGAAAGCAGATTATAGGTTGGAGTAGGAATAAACGTTGAAATCCCCGAGTGGATATAAGTTCGTTTTCATGACTCGGACCCAGGAAGGGCCCTTGAACACTTTTAAGTGCTCGGAGTCGCAGCAATTAACCAGCAGCTGCTTTCTGCAGTGATGAAGATGTGAGACTGAAAACTCCTGGCAAGGAAGCTGTTTGAATTGGTTTTTATTTACTGCAAATCAACAGGACATCTTTGCAACTATAGAAGGCATATGGAAAAGTCCACCGCTAGAGTTGTGCTTTGTTGTGTACCCAGATGTTCTCCCTCCTGTCCTGCGCCGGGGGCTTAATGCAGAAAATGTTTTCTCATTGCTTTTAGCCGACGGTGCCAACATCTGCCTTGGCATTTCCCCGGGGAATGATACTACCATTATGCAGAGTTTCTGATTTACCATCCATGTGTCCGTCTTTTTTTTCCCTTTTCTATTTGTGTTTAAATATTTTCCATTGAATTGATATTTTTCCACTGAAACAAATAGTATTGTGTGTCTGCCTCCTCCTACTTTCCTCATTTTCTTCTCTGAATGGAATATTATATATTTTTATGCTAGTAGCTGTTTAGTGTGGCACTGACTTATCTTTTGGTTATGACGCTTCTGAGTTGGTGGATTTTGTGGCACCCAACAACATCAAATTCTGCAGGATCCCACCTTTTTGCTTGCTTGCACTCTGCATGTTGCTCTTTGTTTGCTTGTGCGTTTGCAGGTATTTATGGTTCCCTGCTCTTTCCTGAGCTCCTAGCTGGAAATTCCCAAGACAGCTGCCGAACATCCCCTAAATCAATTTTAGAGAGCTTGATGCCCTAACCAATGTATTTCTTGGAGCGAAGGCACAGAATAAACTCTTTGCAGATATTCGGGGGGGAAAATAACAGTAGGTGCTGGTCTCTCCACAGGCTTTCGGGCAAAGCTTTCCATCACGGATAGCTCCAGCGTCACTGCTGCTGCGAGGCTCAGCATAGCCTGAGTTTATAATTTATGGACATTGGCCCTATCAGTGCTCTGCTATCTTACCCAATCATTGCTTTTTTATTAGCAAACCTCTTGTGCCATTTATTAGCTCCTCGGAGCAAGCCTGAGAGTGTGTCGACATTGCTACTTATTTATTTATTTATTTATTTCCTCTGCAGGTGCCTATAAACAGGAGGAATAGTACAAAGAGGCAGCATTTATTGTGTGGTGGTTTTCTTTTTAGAGCAGTAATATTCTATAGGCAAATAACATCATTTGCTTTTTCATTATCCACACGGTAATAGTGTAAATATTGCTGGTGCAGTTAGATAAGTTGGTATGCGTGGAAAACGGCAATGTATTTCTGCTGGAGTTTGGTATGCAGAATGAAGACTTCTGCATGTAGAGGGATTAAAATAACCTGTACAGATCAGAAGTTTTCAGATCCGTGAGCTCTGATTCCAGCTTATCTCTTTTTCCTGTAAACCTAATTGCTGTGCAAATTTCATGCAGAAGATTTTGTGTGGTAACAATTCCCCTGTGAATGCATGTGAGGAAGTAAGGTCAAAAGGTTTTATTGAGCTGGTAAATTTTGTCTAATTTTATTCAGACGCTCACACGCTTAGGTGTTGAGCTCGGAGTGGGATCTAATTTGTAACTCGGCTGTGAACATTTGCTCATTTGTTTTCCTTTGCCTTCATGCAAATTGTGCTGTCTCCCTTGTGTCTTTGCAGGTCAGGATCGCAGCGAAGCCACTTTAATAAAGAGGTTTAAAGGTGACGGTGTCCGATACAAAGCCAAGCTGATCGGGATAGACGAGGTTTCTGCCGCCCGAGGAGACAAGTTATGCCAGGATTCCATGATGAAGCTCAAGGTGCGATGCGGCTTTGAGTGCTTAATAACATGGAGCCAAAGGAAGGGAATTTCAGCTTGCACTTTTGCTCATTCTCCTTTCACAACACTGAGTCACACACTGGTTAATTATGTCTTGTATTGGTCAGTTTTACAAAAAACAGTGTTGTTTATCCCAGTTTCACTCTAATAGATGATCCTGGAGCTCTGTAGTTACTCATGATCAACACGATAGCACCGTGTAGGCTACCAAATGGTAAGGATGCGAGTGCTAAAGAGCTTTCCTGGATCAGCAGAATACAAAAGGGCAGAAAAAGGAATAGGTGTCAAAGCATGAAAAAGTAGCAAGGGGAGATACACATCTTTTGGTTCAAGACTTCAACAAGAAAATCTGGTGGACAATTTACAAATCAGTTATGGGCATTTTCTGACAACAACAATCTAAAAGGTACCCTCTAGATTTCTCAAAACTGCCACAACATTCTTGTCTTTGTAATTGTGGAGATGTGTCACTGTTCTGTTGGACAGTCTTTGTCCCTTTCCTTATAGAATTATCATTTCCACATCTCCAAGGTGCCTGATTTGGGTAATGGAGAGATTTATCTAAACACTTTTGAGAAATGGATAAAACTTTGAGGGACAGAGAGCCTCAGAAATTCATGTTTGAGTATAAGGGGGCAAGTTGCTGTAGAGTCTACAACCTGTGTTTAACACCAAGGATAAGATTTTGGGGTGACTTTGGAGAAATCACTTGGTTTTTTTGTTTATAATTTTCATTCCAGTGTAATGGAGTCTTAAACAAGAAGGTAGTAGTTGTTAATACATCTTGAAGATGCAGAGTACCAGATACTGGCTAAATAATTTTATTTATTTGCTAGCTCAGTTGTATTTGTTCTTAGTAAAGTGATCAAGGCAGCCAGGGTCCTGAGAGGCAGAATTTCTCTTAGGGTTTTACTGTGGAGGGATAACTTGTGAGCATAACAGCAGGTTCACTTACAGAGTTAGAGCCTGGATCATGAAAACAACCATCATGGTTTTGGTTTTGCAAAAATTATCTTTTTGTGATTTTTTTTTTCCTGCACTGTTTGTTTTTTAAAAAGCAAAATAATTTACTGCGGCCAAAAAAAAAAAAAAAGTATGTTAGGAATGACCTTCAGCTTCCATGAAAACAAATTTCATGGAGGATTAGCCAGTTCAGGGTTTGGAAGTAAGAGCACATTTGAAATGATTTCTGGACAGCATAAAGAATTGTGATACTTGAAGAAAAAAGTTTATAGAGGAGAGAAAGAGAGAAGTAAAGGGGAGCTTTTCTTGGAAAACCCTTAAGTTTTCGTGGAAAAAGTGATAAATCCTCCTCTAGCAAGTCTTTGTGCTCTGCTGCTGCAGGCACCTATTAGTAAAAAAAACTGAGAGCAATGAAACAGCCAAACTGTTTCTGTTTCCATAGGGAATTGCTGCAGCGGCTCGTTCGAAAGGAGAGCATAAACAAAAAGTCTTCTTAACGGTCTCCTTTGGAGGAATCAAAATCTTCGATGAAAAGACAGGGGTAAGTAAAACAATCATGAGATGGAACAAAATTGAATCTCCTCCTGGACGTTCCCTTAAAAGCTTTTCCAAGCTGGATAGTAATATCTCACTGGTGTAAGCGCACATAAAACATCTGACAAGCTTGATAAGGGGTTATCGTATATCAGGGCAAGCCATTAGGTGACTGAGGTGTAAAGTGTAGCATGGGGGTGAGGTTTATTGCAGGGCTTTATCCAGGGCCATTTACTTGAGTACACAAATATTCTAGGCATAAGCACTCACAGCTTTTGAATCCGGAGCTGAAACTGTGATAAAACTGGTATAATTACAGGTGCTAAACCCAATACATGACACTAAGGACTTGCACAGTTGAAAGAAATTTATTGTTTACTTGCTTGTACTCATAAATTAACTTGTTCCAGAAATACCTAAGACATGAAAGAAGAACCACCCTTTGCTATTCTTATGCAGATTGTCACGAGAGTATTGTGTGTCCTCCTCACTGCTTAGCCCTATTCAATATTTTTTAATAATTGTGTTCCCCACTGAGAAGCAGAGATTCTTGCAGGGAAGGTAAAAAATGAATTAGCTGTGTTATATACAATGGAAAGGCACATTGCTTACCAGACCCGAAGAAAAAACAACAAAGAAAGGAAAGAAGAACAGACTTTGAATGCTGCTGTAGTCATGCAGTGATGCCTTTGGTGTCAGCGTCTGGCTGGAGGAGCGTGGTGGCGAGGTATGGCTTGGTATGTGTAGGAAGCAGCAGGAATGGATTTATTCTTCCTCTGCTAGATCACGGAGTTGATCCATGGAAGTATCAGCCCACTAATTGCTGAAGAAGTCTGGTATCAGTACAGCTTGAATGCATTTTGAGAGCCTAATGACAAAGGGATTAGGATTGGGATTAGAAGATGAGATTGCCTTGGGTCCGATCCCCTGCATTCTGAGAAACTAGCTGGGATTGCCCTGGAGACGTCCCAGGGATTCTAGGAATTTCCATCATATATGTGATTCCAGATCAAGAGAGTCACCTTTAGTACCCTCCTATTTACTGCAATACCTGAGAGAAGAGTCTTTTGTCAGGTATGCAGTAACTATAAAAACCAGAATTTTCATATGGCAGAAAAAGTTTATATTGTATGGAACAATCTCGCCAATCTTATGCAATTTTTGCCATAGCTTTATTATGTAGGATATTTTTAAACTGCTTTACAGGAAATGTAAGCAAAATATTATACTACCTAGATACAAAGATTCAACACACAAACAGCTTTAATCCTAATTAAGAAGATACTTCACAGCAGTTTGAGCACTGCCTTGAATTTTAAAAGGCTCTTGATTTAGTCTTTTGAAAGATGGACTATTTAGCATGATGCCAGAAATAAAACCCTGCTGATGATGGATGAAATTATCTTTGTCAGTTAATTTATACTATTAGAAAATCAATGTCATTGAGCTCACTGATACGTAATACAAGTAGTTAGTAATGAAAAGCTTGTTTGGAAAGTGTTGTGTACAGCATGTGTAAAGTATTCATACAAAAGCACTGCTTAAAAACACATTGTTGAGGATGCATGCTCAAAAGATTGGAAATGTCAGATAAGGCTTGTCTGTGCAGTCTTGATTGAGAAAGGAAGGAAAGTGCCTGCACAGAGGTTGCGTTTTGCTCCTGCAGATGCTCTGCTGTCGCTGCGAGCCGTAGGAGTTGATAAAGTCTGGAGATGTTCACGCTTGTGCAACAAGGAGCAAAATGTGTCTTGAAAACGACGCACAGGAACAACCTGAGTAATCTCACATTCGCTTTCTGCACCTCTGCCATCCCCAAAAGCTTTCCCCCTTAGCAGGGCTTCCACCGCTTGAATATCTCTTCTTGATCTTTATCATTAGCTACTGCCACCAGGTGCCACAACAGCAGGTCTGATGTGTTAATGAACACTAAAAAAAAAAACTGAAAAAAAAGGAATGCCAGCTTCTGTAAATTTAATATCTTGTAGGGTAATATTGGATTTTAATTTATTATAATAAAAAATCAATTTGTAGCTCAAAACTAGCAATTTTTTTAATTGGCAGTGTCATAGCTGGCTTCTTGCAAATGATTTAGAGGAGCGGCTCCAAAATTCATTGCAGATGAAAGGTTGTAGTTCAGTTACTTTTGGAATTTATACATGTGGGTTTTTTTTTCCCTGTTCTTTATGGTTGTCTTTAATATAGTTCAGATCTAATATTCATCAAAGATTATTGATTTTAATAATGTTATTTTCCAGCAATAAGGAATTCTGTCCTCTAAGACATTTTATCTAGAGAGGAGGTTAAGTTGAAGATGGAATAACATTAAGGAAGAGTTTCTCCCACCAAGGAAACCACAAAAGGATTTAATCTACCTATAGAACTGCAAGAATAAATTTTATAAATAGCAATAATAACATTTTAATATTATATTGTTCTAGTCCATTGACTAATCCAAGTGGGGTCCGTTCACACTGCATTTCTAAATTTTGCCAATGTATTCAGAAAGTGACAGGAGGAGGTTTCAAGGCTGCAAACTGCATGAAAATAGTTTTTGATCATTTGCTCTTCCATATTCTATCCATAAAAGGCAACGTGCAGCTAGTTGGGTTATGTCTGTGGCCATTTAAATACTCTTTTCAGGGCGGAGGCTGCTGGTTAATCTGTTTGTTAGCCCAAAAAAAAAAAAAAAAAAAAAGGTACCTTTGCATAANAAAAAAAAAAAAAAAAAGAAAACAGGTACCTTTGCATAGCAGAATATGCAAATTTTTTAAAGAACCATCATTTTTCATTAGCCATTTATGAGTATTATTTTGTTAATCACACATCAGGCTATCTCCCTGTGATAGCTTAGTGATGCTTCATTAGATGTGCATGACTAATACAGTCTCCATAAAGAGTCTGTAATTTTGACTCATTGTTTATTTTTATAACAATAAATCCTTGTTTATTGTGGGTTACATTCTAAAAATGTATTTAAAAATAATACTTTAATTCCATAAAATGCTCAGGCAACAATTTCCTTCTACGTTAATATGATGAGGTATAATTTTTATTTTGTGCTCTTTCTAAATTGCAGATCTGTTGACCTGAGTGGAAAACCCAGACTAGTGGACAAGCAGTACATTGAAAGCAGAAATATACTATTTAGTTTTAAGAAAGAATTACTTCTGTTAAAGTAAATATTGGGTCAGGTCATGGATGTAGCAACTGCCTGAATATAGTGCAATATATATTTCTATATCAGCTGTTGTTATACATGAAATATTTATTAGATTCCATAGACATACAAAAAGGATGATAGACCTATATCAACACCTCATTTATTAGTGAGAAATACCCTAAATGTATGTGTTGTAGCTCAATCTATGAAGACAAGAGGCATTTTCCCACTTTTATTTTTGTCATATGTAGCATCAGGAGATTTTCATTTGCATTATTGACTATGCAAAGGAAGCTCAGTCTTCTTTTCTATCCCGTAATTTAACTTTTATGACCTTGCAGGAGGATTATATGGCTCTCGTACAGCGCCAGGTTGCACTGCACAGATTTTCAAAACTGCTGTTTCTATAAAACATTTTCCAGGTTGATGAGAGACATGATCAATTTTGTGCTGATAACCCCAGTATTTACTGATCTTCTCCATTTGATGTGAGTGATAGTGTTAATTATGCTGATAGATGAACAGGACGGCTAAAATTGGCTGACAGAAAATCTTAGCAAGATTAAATTTTTCACTATTGACAGAATATTTAGAATGTACCAAAGGTACTTACTGCCTTTACTGGAAATCTGTTGGTTCTGGCATCTTTGACCAGAAATGGAGGTACCGTTGTGGAACTATAGTTATTCCGTGAAGCACATGTGCTGGAGCAGATGAAATGTCAAACTGTCAAGTCTCTATCAGTGAGCGTATATGAATATTTTAAAATAGAAATAAAGGAGGAATTTATCTGCTTCATACTCGCTCTGCAGTGAGCGGGAGAGATGGTATGATTAATTTACTGAATTTTTGTGTTTGCCAGAGCATGGTGTCATCCAGAAATTGCTAACAGTCCCTGACTGGAGTTCTCTCTAGCTCCAGGCCATGATTTCCCAGCAGAGCTTTTTTTTTTTCTATCTTTCGTTTTTATGAAATTGAAATTTCTTAAATTTCTGTTGGTCTCTTCATGGACCATCCTGGGTGCAGCACTCCGCTAGCATCTTTCGCTTATCTGATGATTTTTTTCCTCCTGACTTCCATGACTCTAATTTCCTGATTTTTGTCCTGTATTTGTATTTTTTTTTTCTTCTTCAGTTTTCATTTAGAATTTCCTATTATGCTTTTAACAAAAATCATTTCATTTGCAAATAGAAATATGGTAACTGTGTCAAACCGACTGTCTCCTCCTGTTCCAATGTTGCCCTGTCTCCCCAGTGTTCTCTGTGCACATTTAGGCATCAGTTCGAGCTTCATGTGCCTGAAACAGACCTCCGAATCACAACTCCCAAGGGTGTTTCTCTGACCTCTTTCTGGGAGTGCTGGAGTGGAAAATACCAGCATCATCTATTATTCAGCCCTGTAAACTCAGCGACTCAACCTTGTTTTAGTTTGTCACATCCAGGGTACCTCGGAGCTTGCAGATTCTCTCTAACAACTCTGAAATACGGCCTTTGCCATCCTGCCTCTATCTTGTATCTCAATTTTCCTTTTCTCTGCTTTGGCAGATGTGATTTTTTTGTTGTTGTTGTGATATCCATCATGACTGCCAATGCTGCTGTCGCACCTTGTTCTTTTCATCCTGTCAAAATCAGGTTGGTTTCCTGTGCTGAATCTCTCTTCCCTCTTGTGTCAACCGTAGGCCAAGAGGTTTTGTTTCCAAGCTCCTTATGGCTCCCTTTACTCCTCATGCACTTTGAAGGAGTCACTGCATGATGCCAACTTTGATCATTCCTTTGTGAGGCTCAGTAGAGTCTTGGGCTGTGCTGAGGACTTCTAGGGACTGCAGTGATGAAAATAGTAAAAAATAACATTTAAGAGTCTACTGAAAGAAAACAAAAATAAATTCTGTGGCCTTTCTTATGCCTTGGGACATTGTATACATTGCCTCCAGCAATTGTATGCATCTTGCACCTGTGAAAGGATCTCCACTCCTTCTGCTCATAATTAAAAACACTGAGACATGACATTTACTGGTTTCCATGTAATAAATAAATCTAATTAGAACATAGCAGAGTAGGGGACTTAAAAACCCTACATATTACTCTTATCAGGTGTTTATAGTAGTTACAGCCTTGCAATAGTTTAAAGAGGAAAACAATAACGTTTTTCATCAATAGTGTTTGATAGATAGCAAAACGTAAATGCCAGAAGAAGCCACTTCCATAATTATGGCCCTTATTGACTGCTGTAATTCATCCCTTATTGGCCTTCCAAACGGCGCCTTAGACCATTTAGATGGTTCAAAACGCTCCACAGGGGCTTCTTAACAGCTGCAAACTCATGGAGATACATTTCATACGTGCACAGTGTGCTGTGTAAAGATTCATAAGGCTTATGGAGTACGACAGTTTTGTCACTGTGAAAAAACAGAGCCCAAAAGGCAAAACTCAGGTGTGATTTCGCACGCTTTGAAGCCCGAGCGTTACGGGATTCGGAGCTTTGCGGCTTTGCCCCCTCCTAGCTCACAGGCTGGAATTTCTGTCCTTTATTTCATTGGAAATGCTCTGATCTCGGGGTGAGTTGGGTCTTTTTATAGTGAGGAGCCGCACAACCACCTTGTGATGGTGTTGATGCTAATTGAGGAGACGATAGAGCTGTTGCGGGCGCCTCATCCCGACTGACAGAACTTGCAGGAATTTGTTGTGGTTACGTGTTTCAGTGTGAGAAAGGTAAAATACCATTGCTTTCAAAAAGGCAGAAAACTTGGTTTTATAGCTGAAGTAGCCGCCGTCCATGGCCTGGCCTGGGGTAGGTTTAACAAACTGTTGTGTGTGGTGGCATGGGGGACCTCACTACCTACATGCTCTCAATAACCATCTCACCTCTGGCACATGATGGTGGGCTGTAGTAAAAATTACAACGTAAACAGTTGAGATATCATCCAGTTCTAGTGTTTGGTTATTTGGGTATATATTTTTTTGCCCATAATGACTAGACCTCTGCAGTTGAGGTAACTTGAGTGGGGATGCACAAGCCACACCACAGCCCTGCTCCCAACGGGCGCTATCCCTTTGCTCCAGCTGATACTTTTCCTGCAGAGGAACAGCCAAAATATCAAGCTACTTGGGGAGGGCTTTTCCATAAGCAATAGTATTCTTAGGCTGGAGGAAATTGCAGGACCGTTTCAGCCCAAGCAGAATCACCATGGCTGAATTTTATAGTGCTCGTGTAAAAGGTTTAGGAGGAGAAGTGCTGCTGTAATAATAGAGAATCTCAGACCCTTTCTGGCTCTGCAATTGCCGCTTGCCCTGGTAATAGCAACACCCCCGGCAGCACTTCTGAGCTCTTATCCTAACTCGCAAGCTGTTCAGCCTGCCCTGTTGCTGAAGTCAAACACAGACGAGATGGATGACCTGAGCAGGCAGTGTAACGGTATAGGGAAATACAGAAACATTCACTTTTCAAGTTACCTGGCGTTCGTGGGATGATAGCAATAGATCTCTCTTGCTGTAAATTCAGTGGGTGATGTTCTGCCCTCAGGTCCACATTTATGTTTCCGGGGAAGTCGGTGAGAGCTTCATTGAATCTGATAGTCCTGAGGGACAAGTAAATGTGTTTTTTCCACGTAGTTTATGTGCTAAGTGTCCCTATGGAAGGGAAAAGGAAGAGTGGGCAGTGGCTGTCGCTGAATTCTGGCGTTTGTTAGCAGTTATCGTATGTGTTTTTTTCCTGTCCTTCAGTTGAACAGTAGTAAATGTCAGATGCCACTAAATCTTTGCTTAATATTTAAACAGCTGCTTATAAAAGTTGACTTCCTAAATGACAGAAATATATTCATAATATTTCTAGGTCTTTCATTCGTTGTGTGCTTGACATACGTGTATTCCTATCTTGCAGAGCTCACAGCCTAAAACTGCATCCGTCCCTGTGCTCCATGGGACCTGGTGGCAATCATGGAGTTACAGCCCAGCCTGAAACATCCCTGGTTATAGCACACACATAGCAAAAGTGGCATTTAATGAACCCTAGCGATCTCTACGGTTAATACTTATTATTTTCCATGGTTCCCATGCTGATTGTGCATCCCCGTGCTCCCAGGGAAGCAAGCAGCATCCATTCCATAGGGCTTTAAAGCAAGTGGTATGAAATAAGTGAGGCAGAATAGTTACTAATTTCTGAGTACCATGAAATAAATATTGCATATGGTTCTCAGCATCAGCTCTGCGTAGCTCTGAATATTTTTTCTCTATAGATACTCAAAAGAGGGTTGTGAATCATTTTTTTTTGTTGTTGTATCTGTGATATGGGAAAGCCTGAGCAGCACAGTAGAGGATTTAACAGCCTTGTGTGATCTTCAATTACCCAAAAGGATGCCTTTCTGTGAGTGATACAGGAAGCTGAAAGTATGCTGAAGTGTCACGTGGGAGAGCTTAACCTGGGCATGCATATGCAGTGCATGGACTGAAGTAAGGGGGAAGTTTAGTTTGGATTAGGAGAAGAACCATGGAAAACACACTGTGCATGGAGATTGTAAAGTGGGGGAACAGCAGAGGCTTGAGTATTTAAAACAAAGGCAGAAACAAATGTTTGTGCATCAGAGTTAAGTGGATCTGCTGGGTGCGTTTGAGGAGGCAGCGGCAGTGTGCGACGTAACATTTTAAGTTATTCTTGTCTTTAGGGCCCAAATAATACACACACTCATGTTTTGTTGCTACAGATAGGGTATATCCTAGGGAAAGTGTTGTGGGACCTGAACAAAATAAGTGGCATATTTCAGCACAGGGCATTTTCTGAAGTTTTTTTTAAAACCCAGAGAAAAGGTATCCCTTTTTTTCTCCCATAGAGGAAGGCTGACTCTAAACAGCGGGGTATTTTTGACCAGGTAGAGTTCGAGCCACCTTTTGCAAACCTGCACGTACACTGCTCCATGGATGACCACATTAAGCAGAGACCTTCTTGTAATACCCTGTGCTTGTGAAATAACCTGAGGTCCTACAATGCTGCAAGAAGTTGCTTTGCAGCCTTTCCAAGGAGTCTGCAGTAGATGCAATGTGCAGCCACTCGGGCATCTCTGCTGGAACCAAAAGTGTGTCTCTTGATGGTGAATTTCAGGAAAATCAGGAGTGATCTGTCACCCTAGCATCCAAAGCTTAACCGTTTGTGGCATAGAATGATAGAATCATGGAATAGATAACTCAAATGCCAGGGTCTGTGATAGAAGAACAGTCAGGATGTCTCTGTTAAGCAGTATTGAATATTTATGTAGAAAATTCAGCCTTTAGACATAAACCAGAGCCTGGATAGATTCTGACCCCTTCTGTATTGTACCAGGTGGAATCAGTCTCCCGTGCTCTGCTCCCAACATACTGCTCTTTGGAGGAGCATATCTGGGGCCTTTTATTTTTTTGCCTGTTTTCTTTGGTTTGTTTCTGATTCTGAAATTGCTTTTAGATTCTGCAGATACAAAACATGGTGTCTCGAGAATCTCTCGACACTCCTGCTTTCATTTTTAATTGGTTTCTGAACACGACATATTGGGTATATGCAGTCTGTGAATGCAGAGTGTTGTGCTTTCCCCCAGCCCTCTTTAAAGGATTACAAAATCACTATGAGTGTCTGGCGTATATATGTGTGTGTATATATGTATACATATGTGTATGCATGTATATGTGTGTTTATATATATATATATAAAAAAATTTTGTCGTCTTTTTTTTCCCCCAACTGTTCATAAAGCTTCTCTGTTTTTTCTGCTCCAGGGAAGTTTGTCATGTTAGGAGTGTTGATTTATGATTAGAGTTGCTTTCTAATGGCTATCCAGTGCAGCCTCAATTTTAGTGCTGCCAATATGAGCCCTTTTTTTTGTGATTTTTGCAGCTCTCCTTCATAAAGTTTTGTGTAACAGATCAGGAGCATCTGAGGCTGGTTTCACTGATGAGCTTTTCAGATCCCTGGCTGCAGGAGGTGGGTGGGCCGTGATGCTTGCTGAGTCTGAGGCACTTAACATCCCAAAGAGGTAAAATAAAGGCAGCAAACACCCCCGTGGTTCCTGGGAGCTGCATGCAAGCATTTCTTTTGCTCTTCATGTAAATAAAAAGCACTGCGTAAGGTGAAGGGCATTGGTGCAAAGGAACAAGGGAACCTCACGGAGGCAAAGGCTTCTTGAAAGATGCTCACAGGCTGTGAAGATGAGGGGGATAAAAATACGGAGAGACTCTGTGATGCTGCAGTGAGCTGCCTCTGCTGCTGCTACCCTACAGAATCAATAGGGCTCTGGGGAGCTTCAGAGGGCAGCGGGGAAGATGCAGAGCTGGGACAGAGGTGCGAGGGCTCGGGCTGCACAGAGACACGGTGGCTGCTCGGATCTACCGGCCGTTTTCCGGAGGGGATGGTAGAGGGAGACGGCGTCCGGGCGAATGGATGACGTGAGACCTGGCGGTGCTGGGAGGGAGTTTGCCCTCTCATTCCCCCTCTCCTAGGTTAAAGAAATACTCCAGCACTTGAGTTTTGTTACTCGTACACACCATTAAAGTGTTGAAAAGGGCAATGCAAGTAGCTGTATGGCCTCTAGCCGGTCTCAAACGGATCAAATGTAGGTCCGTATTTCATTACTGGGCTGCTCTATTGTGATATGGAGTATTTTGGCACCTCTTGCTACCCCTGTGCAGCATTTGCAGGAGACAACAGCTTTTTGGTGGTGTAGGAAGTGGAAAGGCATGACCATCGCATTAGTTTTCCTGCATCTTTTTTTCTATTCTGCATCTTTTAGCCATTTTAAAAATCTCGCATTATCTCTTGCATAGCAAATTCTTTGTTTTAACCAGCAGGATAAAACAAATGTCCATGTCTGATACAGAAGCAATGAAACCCAACAGAGCAGGCTCACGGGGAGGTCCAGCATCACGGCTTTAGCAGAGCACGCTTGTTTTTGAAAAGCTCTGTGGAAATGTTTACTTGCCTTTTAGGATTTTCTTTGTCCAGGAACATTATTTGCCAGTGCGTATTTTAAGTATAATTGGATAAGGGTGCTAGATTCATTCAGATTTAGCTATATCATTCCTAGTGCAATATAAAATGGAAAAGGCTTTTGAAGTGAAGAAGGGAAACTGGAAACATGCGTATTCCAGTTNTTTTTTTTTTTTTTTTTTGAGTTTATGTATCTGGTAAATGGATCTGCTGCCTGAGCAGCTTGGCCTTTGCTTTCCAAGGCACGGAGCAACAACAAGGTCCGTGTCTGCTCTTTGCCAGGTGTTACAGTGAGTTAGGGGAGCCAGGCAGGAGTTTATTACCGCAGTAATGCTGCAGCTCACAAATTGGCTTGTTGGACTTGCCAGGTCCCAGGTGAGGCGGGATCCTTGGTCACGGCGCACTCAAATGCAGTGTCCGCTCGCGCAGAGGGTCTGCAGCACCAACACATGCCCTCGTGTTGTTTCCCTGAGGACTTAGTGCTCAGCTTTGCCTGTCCCTAAACATGCGATCGCACTCTGGCTTTATCTTTCCTTCTGACGCAGCTCCCCATCACGACAGCAGCTTGGGCAATCACCCCACCTGGTTCTGCTCCTGTCTCCACACTGGCAGAGGGAAATGGTGCTCCGGAGTTTACGCAGGGGACCGGATTTATTGGATTTTAGTACTCTGCTCTNTGGTCACGGCGCACTCAAATGCAGTGTCCGCTCGCGCAGAGGGTCTGCAGCACCAACACATGCCCTCGTGTTGTTTCCCTGAGGACTTAGTGCTCAGCTTTGCCTGTCCCTAAACATGCGATCGCACTCTGGCTTTATTTTTCCTTCTGGCTTTATCTTTCCTTCTGACACAGCTCCCATCGCGACAGCAGCTTGGGCAATCACCCCGCCTGGTTCTGCTCCCATCTCCGTGCTGACAGAGGGGAATGGTGCTCCAGCGTTTACATGGGGGACTGGATTTTTGGATTTTAGTGCTCTGCTCTGTCACAGCCAGAGTGCTAGCACCTTGGAGGGGTTGAGTGGGATAACTGTGGCTAATTCTAACTTGATTCTTTTTTCTTTACTATTATTGCAGCATTTTATGCGCTCCTTTGTGGTGCCTAGACCAAGCTTTGGTTTGCACGTCATCGGGAAGTGTGGGGCTTGTGCCGTGTCTTAGTGCAAAGCTTGTCCACTGAAATGCTTTTTAGAGGCAGTTGGCATTTGGAAAAGCCTTTTTTGAGGTTCTTGTGTGTAAAACCAGTCTGCGCGGAGGGAATGCAGGGATTAGACTTGTGTTGTTATCCTTGTGGCACCCCAGAGGCCCATTTGGGCTTGGAGAAGCCTCTAGAGGCTTTGCTTTTCTGCTCCTTGCCTTGTTTTCCATAGGAGGAAATTCCACAACATATTGTCAGCCCAAATTATGGGAATGGCCATGTCAGGAGTCCATGGTGTTCTGTATCTGCTTTTCTCACTCCCTGTTAGTATGCTCAGTTTGTACTGTTTTATTTGCCTCTGAATGGTGCAAAACTCATCATCTTAGTGCCTGGAAATGTAAACAGATCCTGAGATGTGAAGAAACACCAGAAGTTTCTCGTAGGTTTTGCTTTCCAAGCCTTTGAAAGCATCGTTTATTTCTGAAAGCTGAATCGAAGCACTGCCTTGTTCCAAGCCTGGTCGCAATATTAGTAGCAACACAGTATTTTGATAATTTGTTAACCTTGAAGTCTACTGCTCTACTTTTCCGAATCAAACTGGATAAAACTTTCCGCATGTGGCAGTAAATATTTATGTACGAGATTCTCTGCGCCTGCGAGGATACTTATCCAAAGAAATCACTGCTGTGCTTGAGCAGCATGCTGTGATCTGGCCTAGTTCGTCTTGTTCTGCTGTCCTCTCCCCACGGACGTGCAGCCGGAGTGCTCCTGATAGGAGAGAGCTGTTGCATTCAAAATTTCTTGTTTCCTCTCTCGCCTTTTGTTTAAGCATATAATTTCTGACCCTTTTTCTCTCGCAGCCTGTATTTTTCCCTCTTTCCTCAAATATCCCCTTTTGTTTTGGTAGTTGCCTGAAAGGATTGAACTGCTCCCTCCGTTATAAATTATTTGGGTGCTTAATGAGGTTTACGTTACATGTATTCTTGGTCGATGGCAGATACAGTGTGAGGAGGCTCCTTGCTTACCTTTCCAACCCACTGTAGCAAAATCCACGCGTTCTTTTGTATTAATCTATGGAAAAATAGCCAACGTGATACGTGGACACAGATAATAGAAGAACAGCTAGTGGGAAGCGTCTGTCTCGCAGCAGGAGAGGCCGCAGCAGCATCGCGCTTTGCAGCAGCCTGTCGCTAATTGAGAAATCAAAAAGCAGCGACAAATTCCCTGGGGAACAGTGCCCGGGGTTCCTTGTAAAGCCGGATCTGATTAGATGGAGCCACATCCGAGAGCTCCCTCCGAGTCTGGTCCCTTCTCTTCCTCGCTGGCTCCGCGGGAGCCTGGGGAGAGGCTGGAGGTGTGAGGGTTGAAATACCCAGTGAAATGCAGTCGTCTCCCAGGTGAAAGGGAGCTGAAAGAGGAACAACTGCTTAGCAGATCCCCGTGTAAAGTTAATGGGTACCAGGGAAAACCTCCCGCCAGCGGGCTCCGATGAGATGGTTCTTCCAGATGCCTGCGTGTCTGCATTCTTTTTTTCAGCCTCTACATAGAGTGAACTGCTACCTGCCTGTGCTGGGAAGCTGTAAAACTAGACAGAACTGGGATTTGAGTCTAGCTGCAGAGAATATTTTCGTGTTTCGTGTCTGCTCCTCGAGAGCGCCTTCAGAGACCCGCTCATGGAGAGAAGAGAGAGGAGCAGCTCCAGAGCACCTTGCTAAGTGCGTTTTAATGAATCAACAGAGAGGCAGCGCAACACAAATGAAGGCAATTAGAGAAGCGCGCGTGGCCAATTGCAGCCCCCACGATCCCTGCAAATCTCACGCTAAAACAGTCAGGAATTGCTAAGGCAGTGGCAGGAACAGTTCACAAAACGAGGCCCCGTGTGCCTCTCTCCAGCACCGTGAGGAGTGACGGTCTCTTGCACGTGGTGGAGTAACTGGCCGGACATCCACTCTGCTCCATCTCTTCCTCTCAGGATTGTTTGTGTTTTACAAGTCACTGCTTGCATTTAATGGATTGCAGTAAATAATGCCATAATGAAAATTGCCATGATTTTACATATTAGATGCAGATTCTGAACGCTTCAAGCTAACCTGGTAGGACAGATGCTGTTTGTTTGTTTGGGGATTTTCTTTGAGTGTTGCTGAGCGATCGCAGCTTGAGTTGGACTGTGAAAGACCTTTGTTTGGGGATTTTCTTTGAGTGTTGTTGAGCTTGAGTTGGGCTGTTAAAGACCTGCAGGTGGACAGCAGCAAGACTGAAACCATGGCCTGTAAAGTTACTTTCTTATGATCCAGGGGCTTTGCAATTTGGGAAATTTTGGGGACTGGAATCAAAGGATTTGCAATATGCACAGGGTGTGTGAAATGCATCAGTGCTGATTGATTCGAGTGGTTGTGAAGAGGTGAGAGCAGAAATGCAGAGGATGCTTGTGCCATGGGTGCCACTTGCAACCTGGCATGGGCAGCACGGTGATAGCAATCTGAAGACAGGCTCACAGCTGATTTATTTAAGTTATTCCAGAGGGTTGTGTAACTTATATCCTTGTGCAGTTTGTCCTTATGGATGCACTGTTAAGTGGTACACGCTTCTGTCCCTTGGTGCAGCAGATTTTGCAGGAGGCTTTGCAGCTTGCAAGATATTTGCTGTTGTGGCTCTTAACACAGTGCCCCAGGCTTCACTAAATAGACAACCTCATTAAAAGAGAAATAGCGATGGTGAAGCAGTGACTTTCCCGTGCCATCTAACTCACATACTTGACATGATTGCTGGGCCCTCCAAGTACTTAATTGATTGACTTAATTGATTTAGTGGAACTGGAGGCTACAGCGTGGAAATAAAGGGGCATGAGGAGGTGAAAGAGGTGAAAAAATTTATGATAGGTGCCAAGCAGCCTGAGGGAAATTAGAAATGCTACAGATCTTGGAGGTAGCTAAATCAATTCAATATGATGTACCGGGAGCAACCTGGGGAAGGGGAGAAGCTGAGATAGACTGGAGAGCAGGAGGGAGAATCGGAGCCAACGGGGGAGCATGGAGAAAGCTCCTGGGAAGGGACCAAGGGAGGAGGGCGACTTGGGTGGATGCGTTTTAAAATCCTCTTTATTTTCAACAGGGACTAAAGCCGCGTGAGACCTAAAATAATCTGGAGACTCTCGATGGTGACTTAACAACTCGAGCTTAAATGTTAAAACAAATTACTTTCTAATCTGTGCAATATTTAATTGACTGTATTGAACCATAATACAAATTAAGTCTTCTCTGTAATTTGTTCTGTCATACCGCAGCCCTCCAAACAATTTGATACTTCACTTAGGAATTGGTAAATGGCTCATAGAAGCGCTCAGCAAGGAGACTGTAAAAACAGCAAATGGCATGTGAAGAACTCCATCAGTGTGTGCATAATAAAATGGGGGTGTCATAAACATCCAGCATGTGAAACAGTGGGTTTTATGTGCTCCTGGGCCACCAAGGTAGGATTAAGTGTTGGGATGGAAAAGATGGAAAAGAAAAGAGAGGCTGGGGGAGGAGGCGGCAGCCAGGACAGTGAATATTGGTGAATTAGTGAATATTAGTGAATATTGCTCCACCAGAAGCAATTGGATCCGACTGCTGGTTCATTCCCTTTTGGGCCTGTTGAGCTGCCCGTGGAGAGAGCGGCTCCGTGCGAGCAGGATAAGGAAGACACTTCCATTGGTTGGTCCCATTTTACGGGGCAGATTAATCTATGCGAATGCACCAGAGGCAAATAGGCAAATTGAATCAGAAGATGAAAAGACCGTGTGTTTATAGACGGACTCGGCTCTGCGTCGCTGTCGGGATGAGAAGAGGCTCGCGCCAGCCCTCCGGTCAGCCCTGCCTCCAGGGCCAGCCCTGCCGCAGTGGGATGTGCTGGGAATGAGGCAGGCTGCATCCTTAAAAAGGAGGAAAGAAAAAAAGAAATATTTTGAAAAATGATGATCTTGTGTTTTACCTTGGTAAATCTCTCCTGACCGCACCGGGAGCGATTTCTGATTTATGATGATGGAAGAATCAGGCACTCATTAAATGATGTTTGGAATAAATTATTGGAAAATGTGAAAGGGACACGCTAGATGAATCCAGGTCTGTGAGAGAACAAGATCAAAGGACCGTCTGCATTTACGTTTCAGTGCAGACGTGTGTACAAAGCATTACATTTCTTGTGCATTTTTCAATTTGGTGTCCCTTATACAAATTTAAAAAATATTGCAGAACACTCCGTACAGTAAAAAAAGGATAACGCTGCTGCCCTCTTTACTTAATTCATACATATAGTGGATACAGTTTCTAAAGTGTATTGGGCATCATAACCATTAAAAATGTAATGAATTTAGAGCAGTTAATAAGAGTTCCTAAATAAATTGGAATGTCTCCATCTGCTGTCTTACACTGTAGGTGATATTTTTCTATGGTAGAGCGATCTTCAAATTTAATTCCGCAAGGAAGGAACCTGATCACAGTTTAATTTCAGCGCACAACACTCTCCTGCAATCAATAAAGCACCATCGAAGAACTTTGATTTAATGGGAGCCGGAGAAAACGTTCCCTGTCATGCAGAATAGGGAGAGGGGACTGTTTTATTTCATTATTACAGATAGCGTGCAACTGCCTTGCAAAAAAAAACCCTAATAAATCAATATCCGTATATTATCTATGTAAGATCCCATCATTAATTTTAAACAGCTGAATCCCTGGGAAAGACTGAACCTCACCTTCAGCTTAGCCACGATCAGCCTGGAGCCAGTGGCAACACTTCAGTTTTCCTAAGAAAAAGCAATCTAGATGGGGGCAGAGTCATTTACTGAGGAGTAAAAATCAGAAATGACCATGTTTTTATTGTATATGTAGTCCTCTGTCTCTTGTGTGTTGCCTTTCCTTTTAAATTTCAGTGTGGGTCCTGCAAAAGTCCCATCACTTGTCACCTGCCCTGCACGCACTCGGCTTTTTGCTTTTGCGCACACATGTAACCTCTCTGGTTGTGAATTTTAAAATGTTTTTAAACTCTAAAAATAACTGGTTGTTTAGAGATTGCCTGGATACCACGCTGGTTTTCAAAATGTGCTTTTCTCAAGAAACAGCAGGAAGCTGGACCTCAAAAGAATTCTTTGTGAGGCTTTGCTTGCTCTCAAAAATAACATTATCACTAGCTTATAAAGAGCAGGCCAATGTATCAGAAGAGCAAACTAATAGACTGTTTTAGAAAAACCTTCTAAGTAGAAATATTTGAATATTGCATTAGTAATTAAATACTAATTAGGTCAAAGCAGGAAGCATGCTGGCACGCTGCACAGCCTCCTGGCCAAGACCTGCTCGTAGGAACCTCAGGTTCATGCTCTGGTTCTGGAGACCGGGGGGACCAAGTCTTACACATTTTAAGCAAAATTGTTTTGTTTCTTTACTGGTAACCAAAGGAGGGTTTTAAGTAAAATGTGAGACATACATTTAACATTGATTTAAGTTGGATAAACATATTTCCATGAGTTTTTGGGGAAAAGTGTTTGGATTTCTGTTACTGCTGTACGTGACTTCTTGAGGTTCCTAGAGAGGTTGAGTCTTAGACATCGTGTCCTGTGCTTGCTGCAGGTGCTCTGGTCTCTACAGGTAGCTGCTGCCTGTTGTTTTACATACCCACAGATAGATACCAACTACACAACACCATATTTTTATTGAGTTATAGGTTCCTCAAAGGATAGACATACTCAATTGAAGCATTTAGATTATTAAAGCAAGTCAAGTTTGGCCAAATTTTAAGACACGTAGGTTAAAAAGTTCAAATATCAATTGACTTTGGCATGGGATAATTTTTATTTATTTTAATTATGTGGATGTATTGAGCTCCAGGTAAAACACCTGCAAAGGGGAAATTGTACAGCTTAAATGGAGCATTTTGATTGATATTTTTTACTGTATTGTTTTGTTCTTTTTGCTTTTAATAGCTGCTTCAGCACCATCACGCAGTTCATGAAATTTCGTACATCGCGAAGGATATCACAGACCACCGAGCCTTTGGATATGTGTGTGGGAAGGAGGGGAATCATCGATTCGTGGCAATAAAAACAGCTCAGGCAGTAAGTATCCGTTCCTTACAGTTTTGCACAGGGTAGCGTGGTGCAAGAGCTGTGCTTGCAAAGAGCTCTTCAAGGGGCTGTTCTCGTGGTGTTGGTGATGCACCAGCCTTCTCATAAGTATCTGCTTAGATGTACTTACATGGCAAATTAATGAAACCAGCTTGGGGGGAAGAAAAGGAATGCATTTCAACATTCTCAATTTTTTGTGATGTATTCTTCCCAATTAGTAATTATTTTCCGTTCTAATTAAACCAGATTCACTGGCTGAGTACAGATAAATTCGGTTATATTCCTATACTCATTTAAACAGAAAATGATAGAAGCCAAATAGCTACTTTGCATGAAGTCTACTCTAATTTCATTGTATTAGAAACCACTAATAAATATAAGCAATGCCTTTATATACTCATAATTATCACTGTCATTAATCTGCAGATATAATTAGCTTTACAGAAATTAACCTTAGTCTGGATGCAATTTGCCGAAGCAATCTAAACAAGGTAGAAACTAATTCAGTATGAAGTTCTTTGCCTTTGAGGAGGTAGCTATAGCTGCTATACTGGCAGAATGAAAATAAAAGTGGAGTGTGGTTGCCTTCATTACTGCTTTTGCTTCTATAGGCTGAGCCTGTAATCCTGGACTTGCGAGACCTGTTTCAGCTCATCTATGAACTGAAACAGCGGGAAGAAATGGAAAAAAAGGCACAAAAGGACAAGCAGTGTGAACAAGCGGTATACCAGGTACATGCATAAGCTTAGATTACTGCCAAGAAAAGCGTGGGTTAGATCCCCACTAAGTCCTGAGAGCTGCACTGAGTGTCCTCAGCGTTCCTTAACGGCAGCGGGTTCAAATGATGGACAGACATGAGCCTAGCTGCTGTCACGAGCTCAAAAGTAGGATTAACCAGTGCTGAAAGCTGTGACATGGGATGTGCCGAACATGCCCAGCAACTCGAAATGACCTGTTCATTTCTCACAGTGTTCCTTCTAATTTAGGATGAAAATTTTAATGGAAGTCGGTGTTGTAAGTCAGGTTTTTAAGTGTCTTAATAATTCGGGGGGATATTCGATATATTTCTGAAATGTTTGTATTTGAACTCGAGGTGCAATTGTTGAACTTGGAAACTTGAATAAAGTTGCTTTGTACAATAATGAGACTTTATCTGTATTATAAAGAAAACACCCTATATGCTTAGCTGCACGTTTGGCTTGTTTCTTTGCTGTCCTTTAATTTCTGAATACAGTTCTTTTATCTCTACTGTTTATGTTCTTTGCTTTTACTGCCTGTCCTCTTACTTTGCTGTAGACAATTTTGGAAGAAGATGTAGAAGATCCTGTATACCAGGTAATTTCTGAAGCTGTACAACCTTGGAGTTTCAGAAATGACTAGATATAGATACATGTTATCTTCAGAAACAGACAAAACTTAACAAGATATTGTTAAAAGAGATTTACTGAGATAGATTTTGTGAGAAACCTGTTGGGTTTAAGCAGAAAGTGGCAGGTTTAGAGGTTAAACTCAAAGTAATAGCAGAATATTTCTGCATACAGATACAGATTAAATCTTTCTAAAATGTTGTCTGTGAGCCTGGAGTTTGCTTCCCACTGAGATTTGTCATCATTTTTGAATACAAAATCTAGCAGCAAATGGAATTACTTTGAAAACAAAGCAGGTGACATCTTGTTCTAATAGTAATAAATTGATATTTTGTTACTGGCTCTATGGTGCCAGATTTTAAGTCACAGAATGAAATGGAATTGATGTTTTACCACACTCCGTCATTTGTTAGCAGCTGGGTTACAATTTCATAATGGAGCTGAAATTTAAGTCTTATTTCATCCAAGGAAAATGGCCCTGAGCAAAGATGATTATCAGAAATATGCCAATATATTCATGTCCAATATCCTACTGAGTGTGAAGAAGATGTAATTTCATTCTTGAGTTTTCTTGCTGCCACAAAACACATTATAGGTCTGGGTTTTTTCCACAAAACACATTATATATATATATATTTATTTTAATGATAGTGATTTGGGGCTCTTCCATTTAGAGGTAAGAGTTGGGGTCACCCTGAGAGAAACCAGTCTAACAGTAATGAATGTGGAGCACTGTCTAAGGTGCATCGTGCAAGATGATAAACATTAGGAAGCCCTAAATTGTTTCCACCTTCAATAGTGTCAGTCAAGAGCTTTACTCTGTGTGCTCTGCACTGTAAAGAAAGAGCCTAAAATGAAAAGGGAAGCAACAACCTTTTCTCCTTGTGACCTGTTATGTAAGCACCAGCCTATTCTCCTAGTTTGGATTTTTTTTATTGGTAGATAATAAATATATGTGGAAATAATTGTGATTATGTGAAAGAGACAAAATTCATATTGACTTCAGCTAAATCAAAATTGGGCTACGGGCGGTATCCCTAGTGAGAAAGAATTAGGAAGTTGCTCTAATGATCATTAGAGGAGATTTAGGTCTATTCATTGCTGCTTTATGAAATATGAAACAACCTTACTCTGTGCTTCAACACGCCGGTTGTCCTGGTGCCAACCTGTACTTTGAGCTTGTTTCTTTAATGCCTGCCTGTGTTTTTATGTGGATTTCCAAAACGCTTTTTTTTTTCCCTTCTGTTTCATCTCTGACTTTTCCTCTTTGGCTGCTGGTGTAATAGTACATTGTGTTTGAGGCTGGACACGAGCCAATCCGTGAGCCTGAAACAGAAGAAAACATTTATCAGGTATAAAATCACTGCTTGTGTGTTCTCGTTGCCACCAGTGCGGGCATTTAGTGAAATAGGTTTCATATTTAATTCACTTGTATTAGTTTTCATCCATCACCAAAAACGTCTGACATTTCACCCTTACGACGTTACATGAATAATCTACCCAATCTCAGTTGTGATTGCTCTATTAATTTGTTTGTCTTTTCAGCTTTTGGGATATTTATTAACTTTGTCTTTGCCAATTTGTGCAAGGTCTAAAACTTCTGGCTGCACCATATAATAAGGTGGAGGGGATAATAAATAGGGGAATCCCTTGTTTCCTGTTAATTTTCAAAAGTTTTTACAACTTTTTAAAGACACACCGTGAAATCTTGGGAATTTCTATTGGCTGGGGATAGTAGTTATGGAAAGAGACCGTGGAAGCATCTCCTAAAAGGACGTTTTGATGGCACTGCCCTTCCTTCTGCCTAACAAAGGAGGATATTACTGAGCAAAACCTAAGAGCTCTCAGTGGATATCCTCTACACTGGAAAAATATTTTCAGAATATATGTATTACGTTACAGCCCAAGCTTGCATTCTTCATGCTGACAAAAATCTCTTTGAAAGCAACATAAAATAATGTTTTGTCATTCGGTTTATCCTCAAGGGATTGGTACAGGGTTTATTAAAATGTAATGTAATTCATTTTATATAGCGTACTAGAGGCAAAGCTGGAGATAGACCGAAGTCTCAGTGTGCTGTAAGAAACGTGCGATTCGAGGAAGTCATTTAGCATGGAGGGGAAGGGGAGCCGAGGAGTGATTAGGCATTTCATCTAGATGTATTGAGGTTGATTTGCTAATAGGAAAAGCTTTCCTAAGCTAGGCAGGTGCAATGTATAATGAAACAGGCAGAGAGATTTTTGAGCAAGGAGGAAAGAGAGAAAGGGAATAGAAAAAAAAAGGCAAGGGTAGGAAAACTGTCAACTAGGGGAAAAAGGTGGTAAGTGGAAGAGAGAAATATAAATAAATTAGGAGATAGCTATCAGATAAGCACCACCATAGGATCATTAAAATCAGGTTCATTTAAGCTGTTTTTGTTGATTTTTTTGGTACCTCTTCCACATAGTGTAGCATATACATTTTTCTGTGAATCTTAGACCAAGATTTGTAAGACCAGGATGTCAAGATGAGGATATTTTTCTAACCAAAGGCTGAGAATGTTCTATCCCGTAACGCAGAAAGTTTGGCCATCAAACTCTGCCGACACCATCTGATGAGAGCCAAGGAGGAACAGGGCCTCTAAAGAACAGGAGGATCTCGGTGGAGATTTGCTTTTCCTTAAAATGGAAATAGAAGATGATAAACAGTTAGCAAGGTCTTTACTCATCTGCAGGTAGCGCTGGTAGTGTTGTCTAAGTCACCAGAGAATTGCTCAAGGCTTCATTTGACAGTATCTGCGTGTGATGAAGTGTTTTCTCCTAAAGTGGTGAACAGAAAATACCTGTGATAAATACATACAATAACTCCAGTACATGCAGTGTAGCACTGTCCTGCCTGTATTTACTACAGGCAACACCTTGAATGCAGCAGCCGCTGAGATTAGGTAGCGACGAGTCTTATTTCATTATCTATTGCAATTGGCAGATATTGAATATCTCCCCGGTAGATTTGCCCAGGGCCACAAACTCCTCAGTTTCTATGTACTTTATGATTTCTCACCTTGCTGTAAATCTGAATTCCCACAGCTCAGATCTTACATTTACATCACTGGAAAAAAGGATTTCTCTTAAGAGTTGGTGATGGACTCAGAACCATCTAGGCTGCTTTTAAAAGTGAAGTTAGAAAAAGTTTTCATTTTGTTGTTTGATACCATTTCTTTTCCAGCTCCTATTATTTAGGGAACCTTCTTCATACTATATAATGGGAACCACATCCCTCATCAATAACCTGGTAGTCCCTCCCTGCACCCTAGGCAAACCTTCCCTCTGGGGCTGCTCTGATTTCTTGCCAAGAGCTTGTTCTCCCTTGGGGCAAGAGGTTCCTGTCCAATGACTAATTTAAGACGAAAGATACACGTGAAATGTGGCTCTTTCTATTTCTGTTTAATGCAGTAGAGGTCACAACTTCATTGCAAGCATCCATTCCTCGTCTTTCACCTTTCTTTCATCCCAAAGTCAGTCTGTACCTGTTTGCTCTTTTAGTATTGTCTGTCTGCATAAACTGCTCTGAACGCATCCGCTATGCAATGATTAGATCACCAAACATGTATCAATCCTCTCACCTACTATCAGATACTTTAATAACATCTGTTTGCTTGCCTGGTGTTTTATAGTATTGAGATGGGGAGGACGTTTGGTTACATGTTTTTATATCTCATTTGTATATCACATTTTTATATCATATCTGTGCCTCTCTTTGGAGAGGCGGGTTCTGTGTTATAAGGAGCTGACAGTCCCTGCATGAGGTTTCCAAATTGTGGTACTTGTGTTGTTAGTAAGACACCAGCTGCTTCAGAATACTACCCAGCCCATCACAGAGCCAGAACTCTCAGCATCAGTTTTTGCATCAGCATCAGATCCCCCTTTGCTGATGTCGCTAATCAAAACCAACAACTAAAACACAAGCCCTTGCAGGCCCCCAGTCTCAGTAAAGCTATAAAGAAATTTGATGAGATTTGGACATATGGTGTCAAGATGGGAGGGAAAATGCCTTTCAGAAAATAGTGTTTGGGTTGATATTGGAAGTTAGTATCTGTCCTTCTCCAGTGTAATTAGAAGTGGGAGTAAATAATAGAAATGGGAATGTATAGTGCAGGGAATTGATCATCCCACCCCAGGGTGCAAGGAGGAATGGGAAAGTGGAGTGACATCTGGGAAAAGTTGGAAGGAGGAAGAGGAGGAGGAGTGATTGGGAAACTGTCCAGGGAGAAAAGAAACAAAAAACAGAAAACTGTCAGTGATAGTTTTGAAACTAATTTGTCTCATAGCATTTGTTGTCCCTTGAAGGAAGAAAAAGCTTTCAAGTGCCTTGTTATTTGAGCATTCTCGATTTCTGCTCTTGCACTATAACTGAGCAGCCTTCAGAGAGAGAGGTTTTTGTTTTGGTTAATTTGAATGGTTCCACTCCGAGCAGATATGGTGTGAAAGGTGGGTTTTAGTGGGAGAGGACACCACATTGGGAGAACAATACCACTTGCTTTGAGCAAATCATCCCTGCGCTGGAATATAGATTTTTAAAAAGCGTCTACAATAACCGGGCTCATTCTGGTTTTGCAAGTGTTTTGCACTTGCCCCTCTTGAGTGCCTGTGAAAAGCTTCTGTGTGTGCTAAGTAAATGAAGATGCACCGGTTTCCCTTGAAGGCTTTGACATTAAAATGTCAGCATGAGAATGTTTGAGACTTTGGAGATTGTTTTTGATAGATTATACCAAGTAGGAAGTGATAACACCCCTCAATAAAAAAACATTCCTTCAGCTTCCCCTAACATTGACGCCAATCTCAGTATTCTTAAGATATTTGTGGTCTTAGGAAATAAAAGGATAACCATCATTTATGTTATCTGCAATATTATTTCTCCTATTAATTGAGAGGTTTCATTAATGTCTGGCATGCAATCTCTTTATGCTATCTTCATGCAATGCAGAAGGCACTGACTGGCTTAGAACATGCAGGTCTATTTAAAGCATGTGATTTTTTATTACCTTTTTTTTCTAGTGCCAGATAGATGTTTAGTGCTTTTAGGAAGGAAAAGATATGCAATCACAAATGATAAATCTGTAGACAGTCCTTAGACAAGCTAATCCCATTTCCCTTCTCAGTTATATTTTAAAGCAACTGAATTTACGTGAGGAGGATGGAAATGCCCGAGGCGTAACTTATGACTGTTGACTCAACTAAAAACTCCCACCCAAAGTTTATTTAAGTGTATTACCCCAGTCCATCAGCTCCATGAGTGCATATGCTGCCTCAGACTACGGCAGGCTGGTGATTCCTTAGTTAGGAAAGATTTGCAGAATTGCAACCAAATAGTCCTTAGAGCAGGCACAGGACCCCATCTCTGTAGGTTACGTGTTATGACTTTAGCTGACTTGAGTTATTCAGTGAGTTGGAAAAAAGAGATGCCATAATATCCATAGACAGTGCCATAGGGCAAACAGCTCCTTCCCTTAAATTGGTGGCCTGACTCTGGATCTCTGCTACAAAGAAAAGTGACATATTGACCCTATCACAGGCATCTTTGAATGCCCAAGTGATTTTGTTTTTTGAAAAAAGATAGGAAAGAGATCCAAATACATCTGAACTTCATAATTTTGTGTGTCCAGTCTTAATGAAAATCCCACTTCTGAGCAGTGTTGAACTTCAGGCTTTAAAAAATTCAGATATATATTTTGCTACTTAACTAAGATTTTCATTTAAAGTTGCTCCTTGAATGAAAACAGGGTTATCCTTGATATCATTAACATTAAATGAGTACCCTGTACTTAAATATTCATTGCACATTTGAGTTTTTCATCAGCCTGCCTGGATAATGACAGTGTTTTTCATTTGCTGTTGCAGGTTCCTACCAGCCAAAAGAAAGAAGGTGTTTATGATGTGCCAAAAAGTCAACCTGTAAGTGTAAGTATCTTGACTATTTCTGTGCACTAAAGAAGGTATGTTTCTTAGCTTCTTTGACACTCATATTTTATATAACATTTGGCACGTTTCTCCTGATGCCTGGTTTGCCACTGATCTGCAGTGGCAGGGCTAGCTCAGAGTAGCCAGTAACCAGCGTAACTTCTCTGAATTCAGTCTCATTCATTACCTAAATCACCTCCTGTCTTTTTTGATTCATTCTCCTAAAACTCACCCTTTATAAATGTGCTCGCTGTGGTTAAGAGGCAGCAGGCAGCCAGCTGCATGCTAATGCTTTGCTAAAAACACCTTTGCAGCCGAGGTGAGAGGAGGTCCCCTGTGCCCTGCAGCTGTACACGGCTTATCAGCCCTGCGTCCTCTCCCCTGTGCCCTGTCAAACCCGGGCTTACGTATTGTGCTCCTTAAAGCTCAGCTTAAGTTGAAGAGCAAACAGTTAAGGTGAAGCCTGAATAGAGTGGAGGTTAAGGGAAGAGCAGTATTAGGAACAGGCATGTCGGGACACTTTTGTGTCCTCCCTGGCGATTTGCTGCAGCTGAAGTGTCTGCACCTTGCAAAATGCACCCTAGTGAATACAGTGGGTAAGGATTTCCCAAGGAGCTTCAAATCAAATGTGATAAAACACCAACAATTGGCCTTACAATTACTCTTCTGTCATTTGAAAGCAAAAAGTTGTATCAAAATCACACATAATATATACCATGGAAAAGCAATTATTTTCCCAATAAACAAACTCCTAAGATGGCTTAATATTAGAAGAGCTGTATGGTTGTAGAGATACTTGTAGTTGCCACTGGCTTAAGCCGCTATGGGAAACTCCAAGAGGAACTACTCCAAGCTTAAGTGAATAAAAAGCCTTCACTCAACAAATCTGTGAAGTGTACAAATTTGCTGTAAATACTACAGTGCTTTTCTGGCTATTACAAGCTGTAATCAGCACAGGCAGATTTCCTCCCACTGTTGTTATGTATTGTTTCTGCGGTGTGCTAAGTATACAACGGGCTAAGGGCCAACAAGCCCAATAAAAACTTAATTCTTTCTGTTTTATGCCTTGCGTGGACAGCTGAATGTGTTATAAAGTAGGAGTAATATGCTGCTGTATCCAAATAGCACCATTCCCTTTCTATGTATTAACATTATGAAGTGGCAAAACATTTATCCGACGAATGTATAAGGAATGGGAGCAAGTGCAGAGAGGTGAAGAATCAGGATGATGGATGCCTTAGCAACAGGATTGTGCATTTGCTGATGGAAGGGCTGTACTGTGGCGTATAAATTTGTGCTGTAAAAGTAACAGTGCTTTGAGAAATTGTTCATTTATGTTGACTTGGGAAACTAGTTTTTCTGAGGATTTGTGAGAGAATGGGAGAAAAACAAAGGAAAAAGTCAGGAACCTCAGTTTGCTGTAAGCATGGGAAAAATGGCTGTATGGGAAACACTTTTCACATGTGGATGTGGGAAAATGCATAACTCTGAGCGCAGAGGTACTGACTTAAAAGAAATGATAAATGTAGGGGGGATCGGCTAAAGGTTGGGATTGAGACACTTCTATGGCTTGGACAAGCAAACAGATATGGCCAAACATTTCCTGATAATCTACGGGGAAGAAAGGGACATCATCTTTTTGACTGGGAAAATCTAATAAGGTAGCTCATATTGTATAATTATTAGGGTTTTTGAGGACAAGGAGTAGCTGTACATTCTTCACTCATTTCTCGTAAACTTCAGTGTCCCCTGTACCTTTTCTGTGGCTTTTTTTTTACTATTGCCTCAGTGTAATTTCAAATTCATTCTTAGGTCTGCAATTTAGCGCTTTACAGTATGACTGTGTCTGTAGTAGAGTCACTGCTGTTCCTGCAGACACTTTTTTGTTGGACTGTCACATTACAGAGCAGGAGTCTGAGATAGTGAACCTAGTCTGTAATCATCAAATAAACTTAATGTCATCTCTGTGAAGCTGGCTAGAGAATTATTTTTTTGCTATTTCATGGTTAAGTTTAAAATTATTAGACCTTTATCACCAAACAGGTTATGCAGTTCAATCTATTAAGGAGTAAATAAAAAAGAGAAGAGGGAGAAATATATAGGTGTTTCACCTTTTTCTATTAGTGTGTAGTACAAAAAAGGAAAGAAGAAGTAGCTCTTAAAATCAGCAGTATAATATTCCACTACCCATCTGATTTATTGCTTACCTTTCCACATGTAACGCTCTGTCATTGAGATACTTGCCATATTTTTTTTATTTTCAATTTAGGGCTGTCCTTACTATATAAACCTGTAAAATTCAATGTGGGGGCGAATAATCTAACTCATCGACCTGGCTTAAACACATAAGGACGCTTTCTCTACAAGGAGATTTTGCTTTCATTAATTTCTTAACGGGTGAAAGAATAAATTTTTTAGCCTCTAGTAGGTTTCAGGCATCAAGAATTCCCTCTCCTCACTAAAACCACGACAGTTAATAAAAAACACAGCCAGTTTTGCTTGAGCTCCAACTGAACTGCTCACATTCCCTAGATAGAGATTGATTTTCCGTCTTGGGATTGTTTTCCTCCGCTGTGTTCTCAGGCAAGTTATCTGGTCTCAGCACATAAAAATGAGGCATGCAGAGCTCAGTCATCTAGGTGCCTTCTGCCTTTGATGCTCTGTAGTCGATGGAGAGAAATAGCCACCTTGGCAAGGAATTTCCTCCCATATGATCTGTCCCTCTCGGGTTGATGTGAATGGACATCCACATGCTATTTTCTGGTTGCAAAAGGAGTTTAAATAGCACGCTGGAATGATCACTTAATGTATATAATTCCTCCCGGTATCTTTCTCCCGTTTTCATTCCCATTTTCTCCTTTCTTAGGGAAATCCTCATTTTCTCCCTCATTTAGGCTAGGCATCAGGCTAGACAAAGAAAGCCAGCTTACCCCAGAGAGCTTCTGCTAAGCAGTTCTTGGAAATTGTAGTTCCACGTATGAAGTTAAAAAGCAAAATGTTTAATGAGCTCTTTTTGTTATAATTTCCCATCGTCTCCCCATTATACACACGCATCAAGTTCTACCTGTCACGGTGTTTTTAGTAATAGGAGGCAGACTGTAAATACCCTTCACTGCGACTGTCAGTCACATCACAATAAACCCTACTCTTCCCATCAAAATGTCTAAACTAGCTGCTTACAATTTTATGAAGGCTTTCAAACAACTCATCTTGCTACTGTGGGGAGATTCAGAGCGTTAGAGCTGCTGCTTTGCAGCACAGACAGGCAGCTCCGGGTACCGAGGGCATGGAAATATTAACAACTCAGGGTGGAAAGAAGAGGAGCGAGTGGCTGTGTTGGATCAAGGCATGGGAGATGTGGACCGTAACCACTGCTTGAAGCCATGCTGGACCTGAGCCCATGCTGGTTTACTATCCACAGCCTGGAAAACTCTGTTTTCCCCTTGTGCTTTCGGATTGCCTTTTCATTTAATGGTTCTGTTGGACCTCGTCGCGCTGCCCGCTCAGAGCGGAACCGTTTCACGCTCTGCCCAAGGAGACATCAGGGCTCAGAGTTAGGGATATTTCAGCCAATTCTTGAACATTTAACTTTGCAGGGATGTGTGCAGCCAGATCACTATTTTGCTTTCCTGGCTGTACATGAGGGTAAATTAAGAGCACACACTCAATAGAAAACAACTTTCTGCCTTTACCCTTCTGAATCCTTTAGCAGTTTGAGAAACATCAGACCTAGGGGCTTTTTGAAAAATGATCCTGGAAAATATGTTACAGAGCTAAGAACTTTCTGTTACATCTTGGAGCCATTCCAAAGCATTCTGCAACTGAAATGTAATTTCAGGTTGAAGATATAGAAAAAAAAAAAGATTATTGTACAAATGTTATACACTTTACATTCTAATATGCTACACTCCATTGGGATACACGGGAAATTTAAATAACACTCCTTCACTGAAACAGTCGTCATTGTAACTTATGACTATCCAGATTACATAAATCTCTAAAATTCAATTTGTGCTTAAATCACCTTATTTCTAAAAGTAATTTTATACGAGATTACTCTGTTTACCTCTAACTGGTTTAGACACACAAGTACACAATCTGTAAAGATAGACTGTGCCGCCATTCATCTTTTAAAGGCTAAAATAAAGACAAAACTTCCTTAAACAGAGAGCCACTGTGGGGATAGAAAAAAAAAAATGCTTCCTAGTGTGTAGAAATTCACAGTTTTCACCCAGAGAGCTGTATGGACAGCGTAGACAGCACTTTTTGCACCTCGCATCATTTTTCTGGGCTCACTAAGGTGCAGTTGTCTTGGCTGGAGGTTCTGCCCTGCAGATGAGAATAGCCGTAGCCCGTCCTGTTTTCCTTGGACAACGTCGTGTCCCTGTCATCTAGGGAGGGGACAACTCGTGCCATTTCTAGGCAGGCTGTTCCTGCTCTCCGTATGACAGTATGTGATATACCCTTAGCTGGCCCACACTTGTTTTTTGTTTGGTTTGGGGTTTTCTGGGTGCTAAGACTTAGTATTTGGAAGGCACATGAGTCTGTATATATGAGGAAGCAACATTTCAGCCTGCGTGAGTCGAGTTTTATTTTTGTTCCCTGGAGAGAGCAGAGATGAGAGCTGGTGTTCTGCTGTCTTTGCTTGTATTAAGTGCTAGAATAAAAACATCACTCTGTGGGTGAGTTGATGGAAACAACGCAGGCTGTTTTCCAGTGTAAACATAGTGTGTTTATGGTTTTTCTTTGCCTTTGAAACTGCTGTGTTCGAGCTTTCTTTAGTTCCATTCCCCACGCTATTGCTCAGGATGCTCAGGGAGATGCCAAGTCTGGAGACTTTGGGACTTGTTGATTTCTCCTTCCCAGATGCTCTCTGAATGGGAGTCTGTTGATGGGGTTGATGTCTGCGGCTGGNCATCACTCTGTGGGTGAGTTGATGGAAACAACGCAGGCTGTTTTCCAGTGTAAACATAGTGTGTTTATGGTTTTTCTTTGCCTTTGAAACTGCTGTGTTCGAGCTTTCTTTAGTTCCATTCCCCACACTATTGCTCAGGATGCTCAGGGAGATGCCAAGTCTGGAGACTTTGGGACTTGATGTTTTCTCCTTCCTAGACGCTCTCCGAATGGGAGTCTGTCCATCCTGGGCTGATGGTTGCGGCTGGATCTGCCTGGAATTGGCTCAGCCCTTGAGTCTTCCCAGGTTTTGTTCAGACCTACATACCCACAACAGGTCCCTCTTATTCCCCCTTCCTTTGCATTTTCCCAAGTGTTCCTTCATGATCCAACCTGATCTGGGGACCTTTCCCTCCTTGACCCTTCCCCTAAACATCCCAGGAGTTCTACACAGTCCCGCAAACCCCCTCAAAATACCATAATATTGATGATAATCTTGTTTCCTCCCTCTTATCGGCTACAGAAATCAGGCTGGGCCCCTCCAAGGCTAAGCCCGAGCAGTTCCTTTAATGGCCCATCAGTCAGTAAGTGAAAAGCTCTGCTCTGCTACTGTCTCCGTTATCATCTGCTGTTAATGGTGGTGTGTCTGGGTATTTATCATTTTCCTTGTAATTTGATATTTCTTTTATATTGCATAGCTCTTAATCAAATAATGGATGAGCCAGATGCTCTCACATGCCGCTTACCCTTACGACTGAGAGATAATGGGTTTTATTGGAAGTAAGTCTGGAAGCAAGATACCGTTTTGTTTCATTTTTTTGGCTTTGTTACCCTTGTATAAGGATTAATGTATGAATTATGTAGAGAAAGAGCAACATAATGCTCAGAAAGGGTTGATTCTAGCAGGAGGCTCTAGCATAATCCTGAAGGAACCTCTGTGGGCTCCGTGTCCATCCAAGAAACTATACAATTGTATAGTTCTATCCAAAAATTTTGGATAATGCCAGAGTTAAAAGGGCAAATGATCTAAAAGGAGGCTCTGCTATCTAGAAAATCACTAGTTAACTTAATTCAAGATGCATTTAAAGACTACATCAAGCTAATATATAAAACCTTTGTCCTCATTGTATCTTGAAAAGAGTACGATTACAAATTCCGACAAAATGCCCAATTCCAAACAGTTTTCTCTCATAAAAATAATTCAGTTTCTTAACCAGTTGTGCATTTCCACAGATGCAGCATTATTTCTAGTATTTCATTTTGCAGACATATAATGCATGTAATTGACTGTTATCAGTCACGCTTTGACTTTGTTTTCGCCTGCTCTCTTCCTGCCTCTGATGTCTACCCTATTGCTTATCTCCACGTACCTCCTGCCGAGACCTTTCTTTCATTGTGATCTCTCTGTACTTTCTTCTTATTCGAGTCATTTGCCTATACCTTATTCAAAGGACGGTTGAATGTTTCTCCTGATGCGTGCAGTAAATTGTTGTTACGGTGGAAAAGGTGGTTCTTGGAGCGAAATTTCCTCATGTTGCATATTTATGCCACGGAGAACTTCTTTCATAATCCTATGGGTTGTTGCTGGGGGTGGTGTTTTCCAGTTGGAGTTATATTTGTCTTATTTTATGCTCCGGAGATCGATTTAGATACCGTAAATGTATGTTTTTCTTCATTCAACCATTTGTTAACATTTCTTTATTGGTAAGCACATTACCACAGGGAAATGATATTTACATTCAGCGCAGACAGTATTTGTGGAAATGTCAGGTATTTTGCTAAGAAGGGAAAGCAAACCTTGAGAAGCAGTATTTATTTGTGGAAATGTAATAGTTCGTGCCTCTGGGAAGGACCTGGCCTTGCATTAGAAAGGGTTTTGCAAACAAGGATGCATACAAAAAGCCATAGATTTGCATTCAGAATCTGGTTTCCAATGAGCTGGAGGGTTAGCTATTAGAATTAATCCACTATTAATACAGAATATTTAGAGATTATTAAACTTCGCGGGACCAGCACCTCTGCACCAGCATTAAACATCTCAGTTGTTGAGCTGTCAGGAAGCAGCAAGGGTTGGACTTTCCTCCTCCTGCTCTGGAAGAATCAGCTGAGAGAAAGAGGTTGTTAGAGACCTCGTGCCATGGTCAACCACATGGATGTCTCATTGGTTGGTGTCTGTCAGAGAAAACAGCTACTTGAAACGTTTGAGCTACCATTTCCTATGAAAGTAAGTACCTAAGGCACAGGGCGAATTCAGAATTAAGTTCCTTTCAAATGGAAAGAGAAAACAAACAAATGAGTGCACATATGCTTCGATTATCTGAAGATACCCTTAGTTTAAGGGAAATTAGCGAGTAACAGCAAAGCAGTTTGCTCAAACATTTCTCAATTATCCACTATGTCAATTAGTCCTAAACTTGCCACTAAAGCTGCACAGTATTGACTAACAACCACATTTTTTTTACCAACACATCCAGGGAAGGCAAAAAAGCAAAGGAAATGGGGCAGTCTGTGGGTGATATGAAGCTGCAGGTTACCCTATAGTTGAATGCATCTTACCCAAGTCAGGACTTGGATTTCTGTCGAAGAAAAAAATGTGTAAAAAAGCACCAAAGAATGCTCTTTACCATTTAAAACTAAGGGTTATCCATTGAAACTAAAAAGAGGAACTCAATGGCAGATCCCTACAGAGTTCTGGGCACTTGGACTGCACCATTTGTAAGTGCTTGATGCCCAGATTCATGTATCTTGGACCAAATCCTGCACGTTTGCAACCAGTGGTTTTATGGCAGCCCCTGGAGAGAGGAATTGAGCAAATGTTCGTGTTTATGAATCATGCTAATCCACTGAATGAACAGTAGTTCTAGGGGAGAGCAATGTTTATTAGGTATTTTCAGTGTGTTTCAACCTACTAGATATGGTTTGACTGATCATCATTCTGTTCATGCTTCTGGCTCGCTCTGTAATTGTAGTTCTAATAATTTTTTAATGAATTTCAGTTAATAACCTACCTGGAGCTCGCGGAGCTCATAGTAATATCAATATTTGTTGTGTATCAGGTTGTACAAATAACGGAAGCTTTGGTTAGTCGCTGAACTGAAGTCAATGAACCATCACGAAAAAGTATTTGAAATTCACAGAATTTCCAACTAAAATAATGCCAGATCTTTAGTTTTCGCATTAACCCCTTGACTTGTCGTTGAACTTCCAGCAGAAGGTGCCCGGTAGGAAAAGGGAGTGCAAATGAAGAGGAGCAGCATGGTCGGATGGTCCTGCTTTATCTAGTGGCGCTCACCCAGAACGGGAGGCCAAGGTTAATCCCTCCGCTGCCCTCAAAGGCTTGGCTGGGTAACGCCCAACTCAAAGGTTAATTACTAATTGCTGCTTAATTACTATATTTATTATCACGCTATACTCCCTTTAACTCGCTGAGCTTCATAGCGGAGTACAAGATAATTGCTGGGTGTTATTTCTCATTCTTTTTGAGCACCAGCTTTTCTACAGATTTCCCTCCTGTGTTTTGTGAGATGCTGTTTTATCATCTCACGTGCAAAAATATAAGACTATGAAGGGGGGTTTTTGCAGTTTTGAATCAGCTTAGATCCATTTCTAAACCCAGGCTGAGCGTCGGAACTGAATGTGCTGGCCTGTGTTATCCAGCAGGGAAAACAACAAGGTGCTTGACAGTCTCATGAGGGTGATAGGAGAGTCTTAGATTTTTCCTTTAAAACTTAAACTTTTGCATTGGTTGGAAAAATGATATTTTCTTGTAGTCTTTTGCAGTTGGTGCAATACTTGTAGTGGAGGTGGCTCAGTGTCTGTTTAGATATACACATGCTGCAGTTTGCTTACATCTTACCGGTACTTCCGTACTTCCCATGGGGATTTTTTCCAACTCTTGGAAATGTTTCACTTTACTAAATAATGAAGAGTGTCACCAGGAATATCATTACTGACTGGAGCGGTTTCAAAAGCTTCCTGCTGCTTTAAGGTGCCAGATTTACATATTTCATGCTTAAAAGATTTACAGTGGGGCTCGCGTGCCTGTATAGAGACGTGGCGCTTTCATTATCCGCGTTAATGCCGGCAGCATACAAGGATTAATGCTCTTTCCTCCGCCTCCGCCGACGCAGCCGGGCACAGGCGCCTTGTGTGTTCCTGGCTGCTGTTTTCCTATTGAAGGGGAATTTTCCGAATTCGGAATAATGAATAATGAAAGACGGTTTTTACACCGCGACGAGGAGGAATCTGCAGGCAGCGATTCTGCGGGAGGCTCGAGCGGCCGAGCATCCTCCCAGGCTCCTGGTTGGTTTAGATGATGCTCTAGGGAGAGGGTTGCTGCCTTGTGCGGGGAAGGTCAAGCTCATTCCCAGCATTGGAGGCTGCTCCGTGATCCGGACACGTTGGACCAATGTTTCCTATGAGCTCCCGCTGCAACACAGGTGGGAATTGCTCATGGGAAGCCGAGCGCCGCGGATGTGGCTGCTGCATGTGGAGCCACCGCTCCTGCCAGGGATTCCCAGCGAGGGATGTCCAGGCAAGAAGTGATAAGTGTCTGGTCAAAACTAAGGTTCCTGAAGGTCCTAAACCTCTCTGGTGTGAGCTCAAGTGAGGGCTGGTTTTCACATTTCCCGTTCCTGGGGCTGCAAGGGCTTTGCAAGATCCTCTGAAAGGATTCGGGTTTGGGGCCTTGCTGCTCACGTGCAGTGCTGCTGCTTCTCCCAGCTTTGCTTTTTCCACATTTCTTTTATTTTTCTTTCTCTTTTTAGATATGTGATGAGATTAGGAAGGGGACAGGAAACATTCTGTGCTGTTTCTGGGAATTTTTAAGATTTTTTGTTTAAGATGTCATTGGGTTAATGGCTGATACATTTTTAGGAAGCTCCTCAGCTAGTCCTCTGAGATTCGTTTTTTTTTTTTTTTTAATATAATTTGCTGTTATATTTGTGCTTGTTTCTTAAGAAATATAATCCTGTACAGCTGATAAATAGTATCTGATATTCAACATCCTCAGGACACCTAAGTAATAATTTGTTATGTATATATGTATACATGTGCAAACATAGCGTGCTCATACACACCTGTATGTACCCAGACACACACACTAAGAATTTAAATATAACTTGAAATGTTGTTACTGTGAAAGATGTGTTTTCCTGCAGATACTTTTAGAGCCTTTCTTGTCCAATGCATGATTTTTGTTTTCCTCTGAGGATGTTAAGGCCTTTTCTTTCTTGACCAAACCACTGAAATGTTTCATTAAGGACTAGCCCTTACTGTGAACGTTTAGTTTTGAACTTATAAATACCTAACAGAGTACACTGATATAATGCAAGTAGTGACATTTATATACCAGAAACTTAAGATTTAGTCCAAATGCATGTTTGCCCCATCCCAGCAGCATTCAAATTCACCATTTTTACTGTGTGATTTTCTCCTTCTGAAAGACTGAGTTTTCATTTCAATAGTGAAGTCAATAATTATGGAGGTTATCATTTTCACATGCAGAAATTCCTGTCATTTTCATAAATCATTCATTTCATTTCATAAATCATGCTTTGCAGCTGCAGAATGGAAACTTATTGCTGGACATTGATGAAAATCTTGTTTCAGTCACTCAGGTAAGGTTATCACACTAAAAATATTTTAAGGAAATGTAGATGAAATCACCTCTAGGCTTAGTGCAATTTGAAAATGTTCGGTTTGGGATTCACTTAAGTGGAATGTGGTTAATATCAGGTGTGAATAATTAAGAAATGGGTGAATTCAGTTCTGTAGTAACAGTGAGATTACAAAAACAAACGATAACTAGTTGGTTGCCAGAATCTCAAATGTTACAGGTGAATAAAAGCACATCTATGTCCAGAGCTCTAATGGAATTATATCTGCAAGGGATTTCCAGAGATCCATCACCTTGAAGCGCTTTGAAAAGTATTATTATGCCCATTTTACAGAGTTACTGAAGCATAGAGGTTTGACTTGCCATCCTTCAAAGACATGCCATACAATTCTGAGATCAAAAGTATATTCACTATCAATTTTCAGAATGGATGTGAAATGCTGCATGATGTTTTTTCATTAAAAATAATAAAGTTTAGAGGCATTTCCTCTTCATCCATGTAACCACGTTGTGCCCTTTCCTTGAATGTCCACCCTGGTGCTCTTCCCTTCTCCCTTGCAGAGGGAAGGAGGCACTGGGGAAGCTGTGGCTCCGGGCATCCTTCTTCCATTTGCAGGGATATATAAGGCCCATAAGAAGAAAAAATATTGTCCTATCACTAAAGCAATGTGATCTATATAATACAATGCATCATGCCTGGAAATGTGAAATAATTCATCCCTAGGTGCCTTGTTAGACAAAAAGCTGAGAATCATCCAAGCTGCTAGATAAATTTAAGGTCTGAGTGGCTGTAACGTTGCTTCTGTAAGCTGCTACAGCGGCTAGATTGCAAGAATATGTAAGCCTTTTAAATTATTAGAATTTTAATTACAGTCCTATTTCTTAAAAGATCATCTATGGAAAAGAATTGGGGCTTTCCTCCCCATTTATAAAGACTGGTCAGCCAGTGCAGTCATTATCCAAATATTGGATATATCCAAACAAATGTTGGTCAAATTTGCAGTTCAAGACTCAACCACATTTCAAAGCTGTGTATGCAATTGAGGGGGCTGCAAAGCTGGATAGGAGATGCAACGAACAGAATTAAAATGTGCTTCAAATATCATTCCTTGTTCTTATGTGGATGGGCATGATTTACCATGATTCGTGAGGAAAGGAAAAACACATAAAGAGGAGAAAGAGCATTCCTTGAGTTCCCATCACAGCTTTCCCCAGGAGAGAAGGCAGCTGCATTTTGCATTTTCTGAGGAGCTCCAAGGGTGCTTCCCTGGCCCTGGATTGGAACTGGACCTGTTTGCAGACATGGAGCAGCACTGAGGAGAGCACAGAGCCGCGGGGACATCATCCCTGGACCTGCTGCTGCCTTTGCAGCTGCCCCCCTGGATTTGTGCGTGCCCATGCACAGCCCCTCTGGTTATTCCTATCATATCATTAAGCCTGAGCTGCTGCTTTCTAATTGTAAAGATTGGCCACGTTCGGTGACTGCTCCTGTGCTGAAAGTGCCCAGGGCCTTAATCAGCGACGTTTGTTAAAATAATGGCTGCAGGACCAGGGTTTAGGAAATCAGGCTGTACTGAAAAGGACGCTGTGAAATAGGAGCTACTCTGAGCACTGCATCCTTAGATGGATCTTTTGGACTGTTATATTAAACTTAATTAAAATTTAATGCTAATTTAAAGTCAAAAATACAAAGGTGTTTTTCCCAATAGTTTGACAGGTGACCTAGTGGCTGGAGGAGAGCAATTTAACCCTGGAACATGTGAAGGAGCTTTGATTGTGAAGCCACTCAAGGTGTTCCTTATTACGAAAGTGCTTTTTTCCCTTATGGTCCAGTTGAGTCAGACCTATATGGGTGACCTATTTTGAGATCAAACCGAAGGATGCCCCGAGAAAATATTTCCAGCATGAATTAAATGTAGAGCTACAAGCTGACAATAACCCAGTTGTGCATTCTCCTTCAGGTCCCTGTATCCAGGTCACACCCTTCCCATGAGGAAGGGGAAAGCAAGCAGTATTTTAACACCCTTCCCTTCTATATCCTTTCTCATTTCACAGTTTGCCACTGAGTTTAAGATTTTGAAATAGGGATTTAGAAAAGAGCCAAGGAAAAGGGCTGACCGTAAATACATGCTCGGTGCTCCCTGATGTTAAGGACGGAGCAGAAATACAACCAGTCTCATTCTGGATGGTCTCTTCATGCTTTAATAACTTTCTGGGTAGAGATCTCTATATCAAAATTCCCCAGCAGAACCCAAGTGCTTCTTTCACATTGCACAAGCCGTTTGGATCTTAAGTGGCCTTTTGTGGATTAATATTGCTAGTTTTTAAGTTGTTAATTACCTTGCCTCTTTTTCTCCTCATAAGAATTTCTTTTCTTCTCTTTACAGGCTGTTACCCAACTAGAGCTTTTTGGGGACATGTCCACTCCTCCTGATGTAACCTCTCCCCCAGTAAGTACACAGGAAAATGAACCGTGCCTTCATCTGCTGTCCTGTTTTCGGTGTGTTTATGGAGCACATTTAGAATTCAGGTCATCAGCATTCCACTAGAGACGATTTCAAAGCAGTTCTAGGCTATGAGAAAATAAAAATGAATCAAGATGAGCATGGAATCACCACCTCTTGATGTGCAAAAATATATTCAATTTTTGTTTTTCTGATATAGAGCTAGGCATCGCATAAGATGCAACCTGAACTGTGAATCTTTCCATCGTGTTTATTGGAGTGACGTGCTTTACTGCACTGTCTCTAGCTCACGTCTCTCCATTGCACTGCAGGAAGATCCAGTTACATCCTTATTATATCAACTCTGCTTGGTTACACCAAGCACAGGTCCCAGTACCACTGTNGTGCAAAAATATATTCAATTTTTGTTTTTCTGATATAGAGCTAGGCATCACATAAGATGCAACCTGAACTGTGAATCTTTCCATCGTGTTTATTGGAGTGACGTGCTTTACTGCACTCTGTCTTTAGCTCACGTCTCTCCATTGCACTGCAGGAAGATCTAGTTACATCCTTATATATTATCTCTACTTGGATCCACCAAGCACATGTCCCAGTACCACTGTTAGAGGAAGGACCAAACAATAAAGAGGGAAGGATTCATTTTGAGGAGGGAGGAAATTTTCTCGATAGTCTTTCTGCATTATTAAGTAAAAAACAATCATTTTCAATGTTTAGATCTAGTGCTTGTATTGTTGTCACCTAGCACCTAGAATCGCAAGTCTATATGTTCTGGGGAAAGAAATCCCAGCAGTACTTTACATGCGATCTGATTCGGACAAATCTTGCTTTCTACTTTATTCCAAGAGTCATTTTTTCTCTTTTTCTCTGTTGTCCTCTGTCTCTAACATGTTCTTATACTCTTTCCTGTTGCATCTTGCTTTCTACCTCATTCTATTCTTTTCCTTTTTCTTTTCTTTCTCCACACCTGTATTACACCTGGAGTTTTAGAGGATGTAGGTGCTGCAGAAGCAGCAGCTGATACATCATTGTACTCTTTTATTGTTTTATTGTATTGTTTATCCTGTCTTCTATTGCAGACTCCTGCTACTCCAGGTGATGCCTTTATCCCATCTTCATCCCAGCCACTTCCTGCTAGTACAGACATGTTTGGTTCTGTACCTTTCAGCACTGCTGCCGTACCCTCAGGTAAGAAATCGGGTGAAAATAAGGGCTTGATTCAAGCTTGGGGATCAATTCTCAGCTCTGGTTTATATTTCAATATTTAGGACATGGAACTGGGAAGGATTTTGAGGACAGTACTGTAGGATTAGGCAAGGCAAGGGTTGAGCAATCAGGGAATAGATTATACTGAATTTGTGAACATTTTCTAAAACAAAACCCCAAAATGTCCCTGGGAGTTCAGCCGCAGTTCAGCCTCCCAGAAAACACATCTACAAGGTGCTGTAGCAAGGGAGAAAAAAAGCCATTGAGCTCCAGATTCTTCGCAGTAGCTGCAAATACCCAGTGCTGTCTTCAGTAACATGAGAATGAAATGTGAAGAACTTGATTGCTTTTTGTAGGTGTTCATTCCATCTAGTCAAGTCTTGATATTTCCTCTAGATTTTTGTGTGTTCCTCAAAGTGCTCAAAACTCAAAAACCTTGTAATGTTCTGCACAGACAGGAAAGAAATGTGGTTTCCACTGCTGATCCCTCCTTGGGATACCCAGAGCACTGCAAGGACAGCTCTCAAATCCATTTAGGCAGCAGGAAAGAGAGGAGTGTCTTGAATCATTCAACAGTGACTTCCAAATTGGTTGACTCTGTCTCTGATGGGCTGTGTTGCACTCTCAGATTAGCTGCTCACGTTGATGGTGAAGGGTTTGGGATAATGTTAGATGAAAATCCTCAGTGCCTGGATGAGGTCGCAATGCGTGCAAGATGAAAGAGCATCAGGAGTGTTCATTGGAACCGTTTATTGGAAGAGGCATGTGTCTGAGTTGCCATTCCTGTCACCAGTCTTCTGAAGTTCAGTTTCTAAAATTTATTTATTATTTTCTTTACATTTAACCTTCCGAAAAAGTCTGTAAATAAAGCGAAGAGGTCTATAAACAGAAGGGCTCAGAAAAACACTCGGATTAGAAACAGGGGTTTTAAAGCTGCAGCAGTATTAAAGACAGGAGAGCAATTGTACGCTGTGAAGTATTAGCAGTAAGTTAAAATCATGAATTTAAATATGAAAGCATAACTCTGTTCCTGGACACACCATGGTACTCACTGAGAAGAAGAAAGGAGCTTTCAGGCTTGGATGAGGTGAAGCGTTATTGCTGATTTGCACCCACCTTTGGTTTTGTATCCAACTACTTATCCAGTGACATGAACTCAGCCATGGCTTTGAGTGTTCCTTACAAGTGTGCCGAAGCTCTGGCATCGCTGATCTACTTGGTGTGTTTATGAAGTATTGTGTAGTGATTCCACGTGCTCTTGAGATGGATGTTAATATCTTCCCTGTTTTTCTTTCCTGCTGTTCTTGTTGTTTGAAGGTTATGTTGCCATGGGAGCTGTCCTGCCCTCGTTCTGGGGACAGCAACCCCTCGTTCAACAGCAGTTGGCCATGGGTGCTCAGCCTCCGGTCGCTCAGGTGATGCAGGGAGGACAACCGATCGCATGGGGCCAACCTGGGATTTTTCCTCCTCCTCAGCAACCGTGGCCATCCGTAGCTGGTCAGTTCCAACCGACTGCCTTCATGCCGACACAAACTGTTTTGCCTTTACAAGCAGCCATGTTTCAAGGCACCATTGCTCCTATAGCTGCCGTTCCACCCACGAGTGATTCCAACAGATCAAGTCCGCAGACAGACAGGCCCAGGCAGAAAATGGGAAAAGAAATGTTTAAAGATTTCCAGATGGCTCAGCCTCCACCAGTGCCATCAAGAAAACCAGATCAGCCTTCCCTCAGTTGTACCTCAGAGGCCTTCTCAAGTTATTTTAATAAAGTTGGGATGGCACAGGAAGCAGATGATTGTGATGACTTTGACATCTCTCAGTTAAATTTGACTCCTGTGACTTCCACGACACCATCTACAAATTCACGTGAGTATTCGTACGCTTTCAGCTGTAATATTCCTCAATTGTGATTGCTTCTCACAGCTTTTCACTCTTTTTATTCATACAGTAAATTGGAACAAAGATATGGACTTAGAACCTTCATGCATGGTCTAGCTTATTAGATGTGTTCCTGCCTTAAAGAAAAATGGTACAGATGAATTTCAGAGACCATTGAAATCAACAGCCTCAATGGTCACAGTCTGAAATTTCATTTCTAATAAGATAGTAATATATCTTCTGTGCTAGAGGCATGCAGGCTGGTCAGAAAATGCGTGACACACAGCCTTATGAATGGCCTTACAAATACTTGGTAGAAATCAAGGAATGAGGGTTTGTTCTTCTAGCTTAATGTATTGCACGTGGGGAAATTCACTGAGGGATTGTAAAATATGCTTATCCTGGTGGTGGGGATAAGCTTATCCATGGAGGTGGAGGATATTGCAAAAGTTACTGATAAGGGGAATTCATGAGACAGAGATTTAGCAGGGGCCGAAAGGAAAACTTCTGTTTCTCTTACCTGCTGTAGGGCAAGCAGCTCACACATTCTTATTTTAATCTGGTGGCATTTCCAGCTTCCTAGAGCTGTTGCCAGGTGCAGCTGGAAATAATTTGGGAACTGCTGAATGAAATCAAATATATGAAATTCTGTTCCTGTTACTTTAATCTTTCTTTAGCTCCAACCCCTGCACCCAGACAGAGCTCTCCATCAAAATCATCAGCATCTCATACGAGTGACCCTGCTGCAGATGACCTCTTTGAAGAGGGGTTTGAAAGCCCAAGCAAAAGTGAAGAGCCGGAGGCTGTGAGTAGCAACAAGGTTTCTAAATCTTGATTAGCATTTTTGGCTAGAAAAAAAGGGAGATATTACTTAAACATGGTTTGATAGTGCCAAATGTAATTCTTCTACTAGAACTGGGTGGTATATTAAGTATTTAAGGAAGAATTGCAGAGAGAATTCACTTGCAGGTTGGATTTCAATAGTTAAGAACATCAGTATGACATTTATGTTGATATGCACTAGTATTGCATGCAAGGAATGCATTCAAGGAAACAACCTTTGTTTTTAGATTATATATATCAGTTGTATATGATGTCCTTTTTAGCATTTGAACATTCACTTATTGGTGGTAAGGGAGTTTGAGGTAAAACAACACACACGCTCTGAGTGCAGAACAAGATGTACTTGAAGGTCTGTGTGTTAAAACAGTGGATGGTTGAGGTTGTTTTGAACATTCTTGCCTCCCAGTTGCTTGCCTAGGTAAATTCCTCAATGTTTTGGTCCTCAGGATGTGATTTTTTTCTTACACTCAATGGACCAAAGCAAGAGATGTTATCCAAGTAGTATAATTAAGACCTGAGGTTTCTTAGGCAGATGACGCCTAAGTGAACCAAAGACAAGAGGGCATCTGTACATTGAAAGACCCAAAAATAAAAAAAAAAAATGGCACAAGCTTGGACTCTTTCTCATTCATGCAGCTTCATTGGCTTTCAGGGCCTTTTGCAGTTCTAGTGTATCTGCTCCAGTGCTTTCTGAAGTCTGTGACAGCTTTTGCATGGACTGCAGCAGGTACCAGAGCGGTGCTTTCCTGCCTCTAGCAGCTCTAGGAAATCAGTAAAGCTTTTGAGGATGTATCAGTGGTGAGGTCTCGTTCTGTTTTTCATGAGATAGGATGTACTTGCTATGCCCACAGCATGAAAATAACCTTGTGTTGACTTTTCACTTTCTACTGTTGAGAAAAAAAGGTGTTATGTTCTTGTATTCTAGCCTGATGGGTCTCAGGCCTCATCCAACAGTGATCCATTTGGTGAGCCAACTGGTGATACTATAAGTCCACAGGTCGGTAGCTAGATAGCGCAGGTTTGGGTAGGTATCTGTCCTTTTTTTCTCTCTACACCTTGAAATGCTCACTTATTCTTCCACCAGTACCTACCATTGCTTTCATGGATGCATGGTTTATTTTTCCTTTTCATCTTTCCCTTTTTTTTTCCTCTCCATTATCCACAGTGCTCCATGGTTTGCATGGCTTTTGCCCATCACCGAGTGTTGCAACTTACGTACATAATGTGTTTCAGTTGCCTGCATGCGTTAAAGAAATGTGGACTTACTTTGTGTCATGTTTGAATTCTAGGAGGAAATAGGAAATCTGAGCCATTACTGACAAAGTATTAGGCAGAACTCTTTTTATGTATTTATTTATTTAACTAATGAAATCTACTTCTGGCATTTACTCAGAGTTAGCATCTTAAATTGAACAAGACATCTTATCCAAAGACATAACAAACAGTAAATAGAAATTACCTAATGATATATGAACACCTCTAGCCTAAAACAATGTGGGAATCAGTAGAGCAAAAATGCATTTATTATCTGCGTGTAAAGAATTATTAAAATGGGCTCGTGTATATATATCTCCAACTGCAAATTAAAAACATCTGAAACTTATTCATATTACTATTGACATACTGATGTTGTAAAAAATATTCATCAAGCACAGGTCACTTAAATCGAGACAGAGGGAAAGGATCATCTTTTCATCTTCTGTGTTACAGAAGCCATTAGAAAACGTAGTTGCTAGTGGATGTTGTGTGATTTGTTTCAATACAGTATGAAACTTTTACCAAAGAGACAGTAAAGCTGCAAAGTTTTATGAGTGCTGAGCATTGTTATTCCATTCAAATACTCTCTGGTGTTCCAGTTTGAAGGATATGTTTCATTATCTTTTTAGTATCTGTCATCTGTGTTTTGTGTTACTCAAACACATGATCTAATATTGCTTCCTGGAGCAAATCCATAACAACGGCAGAACCTTCTTCCTTTCTGTCTAGACACTGCACTGTGTCTACGAGTGACTTATCAACCCTGAGCCTAAACAATTTGATTTAAGTCAAAATGAAGAGTTTCCTTAGGAGTCAACTTTCTTAATTGAAGGAAGAAGAATTATCTTTAGCAAGAACCCACCCTCTGCAAAGCTGTACGCATTCGTTTATTACTGTTTGCCACAGCCAAGATAATTCTGAAATTCATCAAAGGGAGAATAGTGGTAAAGTCTCTAATTTTCTGATTGTTAGAGGTAGTTAGCATCATTTGTAAATCAGCGTCACGCACTTTCCCTATTAGGAGTTCAGAAACTTGTATAAAATATATATAATTCTCAGATATGTATTATGGAAATTGTAAAATAATGTTGCTGATTATTATGACTGTTACAGCATTTCCTAAAAGCCGTAGGGAGGAGCAGGCTCTGAACAAAAAGAAAGTCTCAGTGCATTGAAGCTGCAGCGCTAATATCCTGGTGCCTCAATGCAGCTCCATACAGCCGCAGCCCGCAGGAAATCCACTTGCTAAAACCAGCCCATCTAATTCCAAAACACGGTATCATCAGAGCAATGGAAAGTCTAATCTCCATGGAAAATTATCAATTCAAGACTTACTGCTGTGTTGTGTACCGAGCCCAGCGTTTGGAGAGAAACTTAATGGAGAGAAACGTGTAGTACAAAAGAATCACAGTCTGCATAAAAGCCCTTTTTGTGCGTTAGATGGCGATTACTTAGCTCTTCCAGAACATGGTTCTTCACACCAAGAACAGCAGAGTGTACAGCTCAGATGAATGGACCCCGCAGCAGCATGACACAGTCCTGTGTTCAGAAACTTCAAACACGGCTGCTCCCAGCAGCTCGATGAAGCCAGCAGTGCACGTACAATATCTTTGTTTATCCTCTCTTGCTGTACCCAGAATTCCCGCTTGCCTGGTATTTTTCCGATCTTTCAGTGTACCTTAGCAATTTGTTTTCTTGGTTCCTTCCGAATCTGCATGTCCTCATTAGAAGTAATTCTTTCAGCTCCTTGAATTCTCCTTTTCTCCTTGCCTTTGGGGATTTTCCACTTAACCTCTCAAAACCATATCCTACCAGTAACCGCTGCTGGAAGTTCCCTTTTCAGAAATGGCTGTGGGTTCTTAGTAGGTAAATGTGAAATTTTATGGATACGTTACATTTTTGCACCTGTGTGGCTGGAGATAAGAAGCCCCATGAGTAGTGGTTGTCCTGAAAGGGAAGGAGAGTACTGAATAAGATTCCTGTCTTCAGCTGACCTGTATTTATATGGGATAATCCTTATGTTTCTCCAGTGTGGAGGTTCACTGTGATAAAAGGGGGTCTTGGGGCAGAAGGAGAAAGAGAAAGGACAGGAGGGAACTTTGACATTCTGGTGCCAGGGTGCTTGGGAGACCTGTAATGATGCTGTGTGGCATCTTGTAGCAAAACATGCTGCTTGTGGAAAGAATAAATAAGACCTGAAAAGTGGGATCTAATATTGCAAATGCTGTCTGATTCTGTATGGACCATGCAAACTGAATCTCAAAGGAAAACTAACTAGAGGGTAAAAATTCAGAAAGAGAATAATAGATTATTTGATGGCACAATTATTTCAATAAAAACCATTTAAAACACTGGAACAAATACAGCTCTATTGATATGCTTCAAGACTTGAACTGGCAGTTGTTCAGGAGAGATTCTCAAGAAACCTTCACAACATTTGTGGCTAGAGCGTATCTTCCTCAAAACGTTGTTTAATTGTTCCATGAAGTGTGTGCAGACAATTATAAGCCCTCAAAATTTGTCACAGCCTTCACGATGCTATCAGCAATGTCACGAGAGCAACAGTTCCTTTGAATATTTGTCTATCAGCTTTCAGTGGTACTTTGATGGCCCAGTGCCATGTTCCATCCTTGAACATGTGTCATTCTTAGTGATAAATGTTCTTAACACGTTAGTCAGCTCCGGGATGGACAACCGGTACTCCTTATCTCAGCTGTTACTAGGAATTTGACAGAAAATAGCAATTTAAGGACAAAGTAGTGTCTTTGCCAACTTAGTGAGCTACAGGAAAGTGCATGAAGCTGGTTCTGCAACCTGCTGTTCCTTTCTGCTTCCACTTTGTGTTGCACTGGGAATCGGAGAAATGTCACGGTGATCACAGGTGACCTAGTCTTACGGTAGGTGCTAGGTCTTTCATTTTCAAACTGAAGTGACACCACTGAGGAGAATTACAAATTTGGCAGAGGTGTTTGCTGAATTCCTGAATTGTCACCTCAGGCCCTGTTCTCATGCACATTTGCTCATCATGCACATTTAAAACACTAGACCCAGAGGTTCAGGGCAGAGCTCTCACATCTTCCTCTGCAGTGAGGACAGTCAATGTTCTCCATATTCTGCACAACGCCTGATTTTCATGATTCTTGGGGTAATTTAGGAGCTTGGGGGGGTTCTGAAGTTTGCTTCTAATTGATAAAGCAGTTCAAAAATTATTAAGATATGTAGACATATGTATGTCAGATATGTAGAAGGACAATGCACGTGGATGGATCCTGTTTGGGAGCTCTGCTTGCAGTTCACTATTTTGCCAAAGGACAAAGGCAGAGCAGGGTTGATCTTTCTACATAGTTTTCACTGTGTTTTGTTTTTATGGCTGTATAGCATCCACCTTCATACTAAACCAGCGAAAACTTCTAAAATATTGATAATTAAACTAGCTATTTGAGACTGGGAAATGCTTCTAGTAGTTTTGCTGAAAAAAATAGAGGAGCTTTCCAGCCATAATCCCTAAGTAGACAGTTGGCATATTTATGCAGCTAATAGAAGCTGGCTGTAATGAAAATTATAAGAGATAAGCCACTGGCTGTTAATGAACGAAGGGGAATTATCACTGAAGATTTTACTTTGAATACTGCTTGCCGATTTTATGTGCTATTTCATTGAATCAGCATGCAATAGAGAAGATGCATTGCACTCCCCTTTCCCTTCCCCTGCATCCTCAGCACAAGATTTTCATTTTGGCTGCCGTTCCAGCGCACTTATTTCATGAAACTCTATCGTTTGAGCCTGCCCTTTCTGATCAGTCAGCCAGGAGTAAACCCTGTGCTGAGAATCTATTGTAAAGGGCAAACAAATCTATGAGGGCCTCACCTCTATAATTCAGTACATCTTGTCTGTAGCTTTGCGCATAGCAGGGTGCCCGGAATCAATGATGAAAGGGCTGCCAAAGCAAAAATAGTCTCTTCCTAACCAAGCCCTGTGCTGTTTTGTGAGTGAGCTCATCCAAACAAGCCCAACTGGACGCCGATTCTTCCAGAAATGTTTGGCAATGGCTATCTCAGTTGGGGAGCAGATATAAATACCCTAAATTGGATGCAAATTCACGTAGAGAATTTACATAACGCTATTGAAAACCACGAGCAACCTCGTTGTCTCAGGCAGTAGTGTGCTGTGCTCGTAATGTGAACTGTTTGCAACCGTGGCAGGTGTTGCAGAAGACATTTCTTAAAAGTAAACAGGAAATTTTAAGCATGAAGTGGCTTTGAAATACATCTGTGGAGCTTACTAGGGCAAAAAATTGTCTCTTGCAGTTTTTGCAATGAGCAGAGCTCAGAACAGTTGCACAATATGCTTGCAGCTTCTTAAATATTTAGATGTCTAACTTAAGACATATATATTTAAAAGTTTTTGTTCCCCTACTGCAACCTCTCACCTTTGTCAGATACCCAACCTGTAGTACATTCTATTTGGTAGCATTGTACAGTATAAATAACCACATTGATAGGTGGGGGTATGAGGATGTGGCCCAACACCAAGTTCATGGTGAGTTTTAAAAAAATTGGAAAACGTTTACTTATCAAACATTTAATAGGAATTGCATATCCCTAAAGATGAGAGGATCCTTCAAGTAGAATTTAGGAGAAAAAGATGTTCACCATTTGTGGTCTTGGTTATTCACTCTAGGCTAATGCAAACCCATTGGAAGTGCTTCTGGGGCAGTCATAAAAAGCAGAAAGCACCAAGATCCAGGGTGTTCATGTGAAGGGGAAGCTCTGTACACCGTTTTAGTTGTTCTTTTTTTTATTTCTGACAAAAACCCATTCTTTAACTTCTTTCCATCAGGATCTATTCCCAACAGGAGTGGTAGAAGTAGGAGCAGAAAATCTGGGCGAGATGATGATGGTGCTGTGAGAAGAATGAGCCTCATTTGCCTTTTAATGACACTTCCAATGGCTTTTGTGTGGAATACATAGAAAGAAGGGAGGTTGTTTCTGCTTCCAAACCCCTCCTGACCCTGCTGGCAAGAGCCCTCCTGCCCAGCTTTGTGAAGGGGTCTGTGCAGCTCAGAGCACTTGACTCCCTTTTGCCTCTTTTCTGTCCCTTTCTGCTTTCTTCCACTCTCGAGTATCATTATCTGCTCTTTGCAGGTGCTATTTTCAGTGTCAGGCCAAGACGCGTGGTTCGAATTATGTCAAAATAATATTAGATAACAAGTTCCAGGCAGTGACCCAAAAAAGAAGGGACGTGTCCTGGCGGAGAAGCTCTCATGCAAGTATGGCAATTAGTCTGGCCATCTGAAAGGGAAAATCCGCTAAAAGGAAGAACAACTTAATTTCAAAATGCACTGATCTAGAAGGAAGATTTCTCAAACCGGTATGAAGTGCAGGCCTTTGCCACATGAGACGTACGCTCAGAATAAATATTGGATAGGAATAAGAAGTTTCTGACTCCCAGGTCTGCCAGATGAGTTGTGGAAATGTCTGCTGAGCAGATGAATTTCTCGTGGCGTCGGGGCTGCATCTCTTCCACTAAATTCAAGTTCTGGGGCACCTTGGGGCCCCTGTTACTGTTAAGTGCATCTGCATATCTTAAAGGTATTTGAGGACTGCTCTAGCAAGCCCACGTAGCACTTCTTTTTCCCCTAGAGCATTTGCAAAACCGGTATCTTTGGTTCCAAAGCGGTCATCTCCCTCCTTCCATCCTCCCCTTTTTTGTCTTCCTTTTTGGTCCTTTCTGCAGTCCCCTCAGGTCCAGCAAATGCCTGAGGAGCAGCCTGCTGGGACTCGGCTTTCCCCATTAATTAGCACAGATTTTCACTGGGCTACGGGTGATAGACCAGGCCATGGGGACTGGCACAGGTAGCCTTGGCACACAGGGTGTGAGATGCAGTTATTTACTCCCAGGCGCCTCTTCTGAGTACCTTGGTTTTTTCAAGGTCACAAAATGTATTTGCTTCTTTCTGCAGATAATTTCAAGAGCTTTTATTTAATCGTTCAGAGGGGATTTTGCTCATCCTCTCTTAATGCTTTTGCAGTGTGCTCAGGGCTTCGGGAAGGTAGGAGGTGAGGAAATAAAGTCTTTGCAAACCGCAGAAATAGAGTCATTTGGAGGAATAAGGAGATGGAGACAAGCTTCCCTGGCAAACCCAGGCCATATTTTGGAGTCACTCCAGAGATTCCCAGAGTAAACCCAAACCTGCGGATACAGCTTTAGGCTGGTTTGCTGATCATCAGCAGCATCCTTGATTAAAAGGTTGGTTTAAAGCGATTAAAACCCGGTGGCACCTCCTGTCAGATGCTGGTGTGCTCCTTTCTTACAATCAGCTTTTGCTGATCCCGCTGTAACATGAGTTTCATTCGAACTTGGTTAAATTCAACGTCGTGCCGTGGTATTTGAGTGTTTATCACGCTGCGGAGCGTTAATGCAGGATGGCGTTAATTAGCCTTTCTGCCTGTCCCGGTCTTTTTTCGGATGTCATTCTCCGTTTAATAAATTACTTTCTGGAAATGAAGTAGGAGAGGGTGCATGGATGGTTTGCTTCACGTTGCAGCCACGATGAATGCAGTATTAGGAAAACACAGAGCCTCTGCTGAAGCCCCAGCAGCTTTTTCCACCTTATCTTGAACAAATTTCACAATAAAATACCTGTTAGCAAGTGGGCATGCGTTCCTCCCATTTATAATGCCTGTGCTCGCAGTTATCCCGGCTCCTGATCCAACTACTCACCGCTACTTTTCCTCATTTTTCATAGGCAACTCGTGCAACATCTGTATGAAAATATTGTTATTTTAAATCCCATCCCAGCTTCGTTATTTCAGCCCTCCGCAGCAGGTTCTGTTTGCAGACAGGGTTGCAATGAGGCTCCTGGAGGCGCCCGCTTTTGTCCTCCTCTTGCTGGGGTGGGATCGCAGCCAGGGCTGAGCACCTCACGCCAGCTCCATTTCTGCCCTGTAAACTCCAAAACATCCAGTCATATAAATATCATTTCATTTCCTCATATGTCTATGCCCGGCAATACCTCCTGAGGATCCGTGCACAGCCAGAGAAGGGAATTGATTATAAACATTCATTTTCTGCTGTCACGTTTTCCTCCCAATTCAAGCGGGTTGCGGGGAGCCTTCAGAGCAGCACCGAGCAAACGTGTCCTTTGGGTCTGAACTCAAGAGGTATTGCTGTTCCCAAGCAGATGTTCTCAAAATGCTCTGACCGTGTCTGGGGACAATGCCGCTCATTTTATTTTTATTATCCTCAGGAAGCAGAACCTCTCTACGCCCAGATCACCAGACCTAAGAAATAGCATTGGTACAGGCTTGTGGTGCTCCAAGACTCACACGAAAACCAAGAACCCAGCAGGCCTTTGGCTTTCGTGCTTTATTCCGATTGATTTTGTCCGACGAGATAGATGATCGCCCTCCTGGATCGGTTCTACGAGCGCTCCCGATAATCTTTGGCAACCGATGGCAGCACAAAACGAAAACGGTCCCCGCTTGTCACGTCCCAAGAGTGCAGCGCCATCCCAAGGCGCATCCAGCCGAGGACGTCGTACTCCTCGGTCTCCACTTCGACACGTGTTGTCTTCTGTGTGCCACATATAAATAACGAGCATTTGCGATTTATTAAGTATTCACCATTCTTTTTCTTTTTAAGCAAGATGCAGGATCCGTATGTAGCAGTGGCATTATCATTCAAGAGCCTTTTGGGCACAAGTCGGCACTTTTTATGTCATGGTGACATGTTTTTCATCATCATTTACATTGGGCTGATCCTGACATTTTTTTTTCCCTGCGTAGGCATATTTAAACACACACAAAAAAATTACTGGCAGTGTCTTTTTTTTTTTTTTTTTTTGTATTTCTTATTCTGTAGTTTTGTATGAGTGACAGATCTAACAGCAAGATGCCTCCTGTGGGAACGATTCTGAACTGGAAACCACAGAATAAAACTCCACTGTTTATCCATCCTGACTGGAAAACGTTGCCAAATGGACCTTTAAGTTCTAGCGCATCATGAGGAAGAAATGCTGCTTTTCGGTTCGAGCACTCACGTTGTGGGTAGAGAAAGGACGTCAAGTCCCACTGATGAACACGACGAAAGATTCTTTATTTCCTAGGAAACGCGAAACGAAGTACAGAAAAGGAATATTTTTATTTCTTCAATATCTTGCTGCTGTGATGCTATGCAGACAAGTGTTTTCTTCTCTGTGTGCCATTTTTGATGAAAAAAAAAAGTCATTTGCCAAATAATACTGGTACAATTATGGTTCATGAATTTGGATGAAACGGACCGTACAAACGGGACAGCGGATGGCATGAATTTTGGAATAACAAACTGATTCCGCGATCGAGTTGTTCATCTTTATCACTTTTTGTACATCAGAAAATTCAAATGGGATTTTTATTTTATAACTTGAAAAAAAAAAAAAAAAGAAGAATCTTACTGTTAAACTCTTTAAATGTTTAAGGGGAAATGGCTTTAAGGAGTTCGAATGAAAAATTGCCAGTCTTTTTGTAAATATAAATGTTATGGAAATTCTTTTACTGATGCCATTACGCGGTAGAGGAGGTAGCAGACTGCAGTGGGTCTCACATCACACAAGGTTTTGTCACGGTGATGGGCTCAAGCTCAAGTGCATTTGCCCAACGCAGCCAGCTTGCCAGCGCCTAGCGAAATTAATGGGAACACATGATTTTATGGTCTAGCTTTTCACAGAAACATGCTCCACCTGCAAGAAATCCCTTTCCATTGCCATTTCCTTCCGATTCCAGAACCTCTGCATAGAAGTCATCAAACTGTTTACACGCAGAACAGAAGAATTTAGAACTTCCTTTTTTTACATTTATGAAACAAAAGTGCAGTGTTTGGGTTCCTATGTTTAGCACATGATTTTCATAAAGAAACTATATATTTTTGCCCTACAGAGAATTGTTATACAGGTCAAATGTGTTTTCCTGATGTTCCTATGCAGTTACAGTATATTGAATTTAGTGGTTTAACACTAAAAAGAAAAAAAAAAGAGAAAAAAAAGAGAAAAAAAGAGAAAAAATAGAAAAAGAAAAAAGGTTAAAGAAATCAAATGATTAATCGGTTTTTAGGGTTATTGTGCAGATTTTGTTTTTAAATTGACACATTAGGATTTACATTTTTGTCATGATTAAAATAGGCCTGGAGTTATAAATGTTTTCCTTTCTTTCATCTCTATTATAAGCTAAAAAGGGTTTAGAAGACAGAACAGCTGGGGTGGTGATTGTTAATATGTGCAACCAAATCTCACACCATGATTCCAGTCTTTTATTTTGAACTAGAGAAATTAGAGAAATGTGCATTGCAGAATGTATGTGAATGAAGCATTAGCTGTGAATAGACCTAATGAACCTGCAGAGAAGAGAACTTTTATCCCCATCCACGGCCATTTGATGCTTATTCCTCAGTCATGTGCAAACACTTCCGTAGCAAATCTCAGATTCCCAGCAGAAGGAAGATGAGTTTTCAATCACATGAATTAGAAGCTGGCGGATTGAGTGTTTTTGGGATTAAAAGCAGAGGTGCAACCATTTCTGAAGGACGTTTCTGTAGGAGGATGTTCCTAATCCGCACTTTTTTTTCCTCAGTGTGACTCTTTGGGGTTTTCTCCTTGCAATATGGAACCATGAAGGAATTTTTGATTCATCCTGAGCATTCGAGGTGTAGTGTAGTCCGTGCGTTTCCAGTTACGGGGTAAAACGTTGAGTGAAAAAGAGGGTTGTGTCTCAGAGGATCCATTGCCATCATATCTGTAGGATGCAGATCGTTTTTGTCGTCCTTGCAGCGAATAGGTGCAGAGGGAATGAGCCTGGGATTTTAGAGTGTTTCACAAAGGACCCTTTTCCTACCAATGTTCAAAAATAAAAACGAATTCCAAATTTTCTTGTCCTACGATTATACAGTCCTTGTCATGGTTGAGATGCTGATTTGAGAGGAATGTAAGGCCTCTGCCACTGTACCAGTATTGTAGATAATTAAATATCCAGCTTGTGCAATTGTTTAATCCCTCATCTCTCACTAGCACTAAATTCGTCACTTTAAATTTAAAAACCAGGGAATCCCACCAACCATCCTGTTATCATCCCCCGTAGACTCTTGATCTTTACCTGTCATGAAAAGATATTTTGATAGATCGTAGTCATCCGAGTGTCTGATGAAACCTCTCATCTAATAACTTACTGGGCACCTTCTTTGCAAAAATGTTTACTCCGTGGTTTTCATTCCTTTTTATTTCTGCATTCTGACACATATTTTTTTAATAAAGATGAAAAAGAGAAAATGACTGTTGCAGTACATTTCTAAACCTGCTTTAACTTTACCTCAGATAATGACCATTTGTTAACATATACGGACACATTATTTTTAACTTTATGTATAATGCATTCAACGACAAAAACACCAACAAATTTTTAGAAAATTTTCCATTAATTTCTGTAACACACCATGTAATACTGTTATGAATAAAAACATTAAAAAGGTGTCATTTCAGTAAGTTTGTTTCATAGCTTTTGCTCTTCTGTGACAGTGGTGCCACTCTTGCGACACGAGGTACGAGTTGGTGGTAGCCAGAATTTTGGACAGCAACTGCAGATCTGGGAAGAAAGTGCCTCGATTTGGGGGGATACCCAATCCTGTGTGTAAATCTAAATGTCTGAATGCATAATTTTCCTTTTTTTCTAGATACTCGCTCCCCATTCTGATCTCTGTTGGGTTATTCTAAGATTAGTGTCACAAAGCCACGTTGGTCACTTCGTGTCCTATAAGCGACCTCGTTATGTGATGCTACAAGCTGGGAGAGTTTCATGCCATGAGAAGATGCAAATCGTCTTGCTCAAATTTCCCTCTTGAAGTAGGATTTGAAATNTTAGTCACTTTGTGTCCTATAAGCGACCTCGTTATGTGATGCTACAAGCTGGGAGAGTTTCATGCCGTGAGAAGCTGCAAATCGTCTTGCTCTTAAAATAGAATTTGAAATGAAATGTGACCATTTGAATGTGCCAATTTTGGCAGTTTGTATCAAAATCTCTGAATTTGTGTTGGGTGCGTTCATGTGTTTTGCTGGTGTGCGCAAAACCGAAACTGATATTTAGAATTTAGATATTTAGTGAGTCCTGGACCTTTCAGTCAAGATGAGGAATAACAATGTTATTTACCCAATATATAGTGCAAATACACAGGATATTGCTGTCCCATTCCTTCTTCATCCACCAAAGGCATCCAGCAGGTCATGGTGAAATATCATTTATCTCTGTTAGAGAATATTGAGATGCTTTGGGTCTGCCAAAAATAAAGGTCATTCTGTTATTGTGAAAGCCTGCTAGAATTAATGTCCTTACACCTACGTATATGGTTAACCATAGTCAAGTTTCCTCTAAAACTTGGGAGCACCTGAGCTTTCTTTTCAACAATCTGTTAAAAGTTGAAGTGAAAAGGCAGATATAATTCAGCTCAGTTTTAAACTGAAACCTATTTTTACAGAGTTGGCCAAATCTAGCCTTGTTTATAATCAGCTGGACCTCCACAGTGAATCTGCTTTTCCTTATTTTTACCACGGTGCTTCAATGTACCATATTATGGTCATATTAATGTAATTTGTGTGCATTATGTATTTTTTTATACCAAAGTATGCAACTGGAATACAGCTTGTTCAAAAAATAGTACCAATTTAGCTAATGATGACTATAGCTGTAATCTCCTGTAGTAATGAGAAATAATTTATGATTATATTTATTTATATTAATATTATATTTATTTATATTAATATATTTTGTAATTTATATTTATTTATTATTTGCAGAATCAAGCTACCTTTTTACATAAGTGAGCGGCACTCCAACAAAACTCTGTATCAGTGACTTGTAAGAAAGCAATTGATTTTGTTAACCGGGAAGCTGCAATTTTAACTCGCTTACATTACATTATGATTTAAGGCAACGTTTTATGTGCTTTAATCACTCCACAAAGGCAATTGCTGCAACAGATAAGCTAACCTCTTGCTTCCTTTTTCTAGGTTGTGCTAGATGTTTTCACTCACAATTTCCTTTTTTCCTCTTTTCTTCCTGAACAACTCATGTCCTATCAGGTTTGTATTTATTATTTCCCTGACCAACATCATTATCAATCAGAAGAATATCGTCTCAAAGGAATGAATGAAGATGCCTGGTATTATTTTCTGTGGACATTTGAATCCGTTCTCTGCAGTTGTCTCATTAAACCAGCCTGGGGATTATACAGTGGTAAAGGAGCAACCAGGAGATGCAGGTTTGGGAACATGAACGCATACACTAAGAGTATTGGTGTTCCCAACCCTACTGCTGTGTTCACTGGTCATGATTCTGCTCCTGCGATGTCTTTTGTGAGTAGGACATCTACAGGTTGGTCTTCTCATAATGATTTATTACGTAGGATTAGTCCCATTAAATATCCTTTTTTTAATACTGAAGATAAAGCAGAGCTCTGTCATGGAGAAGAATGCAGGTTTTCCTTTTTCTTGTTTCACTTGCTGTCTCAGAGTGTATGGAAACTGAATTATACATTTCAGCATGACAGTGAGGAATATGGGGAGATATCCTGATAGGATTTCCTGATTACCTGTAACATCGCCTGTCTCTTTCTAAAATTATCCTACTGGAGGCAGGAAATATCAGGTCTATTAGTGAAACGACTGTCCAGCTATTAGTTTTTAGAGCTTTAAATAGTCTTATCTCAATGGAAGTGTTTGCCCTGTGGCTCATCTATCACCCCTTAAAATGTTTTATCAGCACCTGAAAAATCTCAATGAGAAGAATCGCCTCAAACATTATCCATCCAAGTGGCTTTCCGAGAGAGAGTGTATTTTTTAGGAAGTCTTTAAAGATCTGATATTATTTGCCAGCTTTTCTATCCAATTTCATAGCTCCCGCAGCACCACTTATATAAATACTTCTAACCAGCAAGGAAAGGAAATCACAATAGATTAAAAGAAATACAGGTTAACAGGCAGCAAATCAATGTCCATTCAGCCTCAGACATCTGTGAAAATAAAGGATTATAAAGAATTATTGCCAGGTAGTAGCAGTGTGAAGACTTTTGGGGGCATCTTTGTCTTCCTTAACAATAGACTGTTATTAGGGGCTTCCAAAAAGCCTTCAGTGTGGAAGCCTGATACCTGAGAAATCAGCAGAAAGGAGTTAGAATGTTATAAGATGTTGCAAGATAGTCTAAATTTAGTATTTGATGTATTTATACAATGAGAATCTCAGTTTTTCTTTTAAAAAGGGAGGAATTTGCACATGTGTATATGTGTTATCTTGAAATTAATGAAGATGAGGTGGACCCAAGGGACGTGAGTCACTCATAATTGTCGCTGCTCTCTTGCTGTCTTTTCACAGGACCTTAGAACCCCAAAGTAGATGAACCTCTGCCTCATTTGGACCAAGTTATTACGGGGCATTGTTATTTTCAGTGAATCCAAAGGCAGATAGGACAATATTCTCGACAAGGTGCATTCGTTCTGTCAAAAGGTTTTTCAGACACCGGTTCCACCTCCAGAAAATGCCTGTATTAGTATCAAAAGTGATGATGGAATGATGATTGTAGCTTTGGGATTTTTTTTAGGGATCCTTTGGTGTTTTAAACTCTATTCCTTGTATCATTGTAGGTAGTTCACTCTCTAAGACTGGGTAAATGTTCTAAAGGTAGTTTATGGTTTTGATCCAGCTGAAGAGACCCTTGTGCTCTTTGGGCACCATTTCAAAATAGACATTTGATTAACGTATATCTGATGACTTTATTTTGGCAACCATAAGGTCTTCACATTAAAACTGATGGGAAAGGTTTAGTTGTGTTCTTCTGCAGAAGGACATATATAATGAGTGATGAAGTAGGGAATGAAAGAAGTCTCAAGAAGAAAACAGATTATTAAGCAAGCTCTTGCTGATGCCTGCCTAGTGTTTCTGAGCAAGGGCCCTTTGTCGATGGGAAGCTGCACAAGGTATTTTGGGACAGGAAACTGCCGTTAAAAAGTCGGCTTTGGTGATACTGTGTAGGTTTTATTTAGAGGGATCAAGGAGTTATGGTCATATGGTTGTGTACGAACTCTACAGAGAATGTGTTTCACTTGAAAGCTCACAGGGCATAGTGGACATTTAGTGAATCTTCGTTTTCAGATGTATTAAAACTCACACTCAGTGACTTGTGGTGCTTTTAAGGGTGAGCGCTTTGGGATTTAAGCAGCAACCACAGCTATTGCCCTCAGCGATGAAGAAGGAACAAAACTGGGAACAGGAGAAGGCGCTGGTACAAGGCAGCGTTCCCACTGATCCGCATGCACCTTAAGGAGCTGCAAAATGCCTTGTGGTTGTAGTTCTGAATTTTACATGTCAGACCTGCCTCTAATTAATGCAGATTATGTGTTATGTGGAATACCTGGTTTTGTTTTGCAGTTCCCTCTGGAAAACGCTCTCCATCTCCAGCATCCCTGCTGCTGCTGCCACTACCCTGACTCCCTTCTGCTAATGCAGCGCTCCGGTGTGTGTGGTAAGTGCAAAGTGGAGATGAGCAGCTTCTCTCGAGGCCTTTACACACCAGGACAGTGTCACTACACGTGGTAATTGCTAGAGAATGTCCTGTGCCTTAGCGTGCCGCTGCTCTCGTGCTGTTGGATGCGTCCACCGTTTCCCAGCCAACAAAGGTATCGTGGATGGAAGGGGCTTTCCTGTAAGGGGAGGCAGCTGTGCACAAATGATTAACAGCTAAATCAATCGTGGCCGAGGTTGAGCAAGCTGTGGCTTGGTTTCAGTCTGCAGCAGAGTCATCGGAAACAAAAAGAAGCAAAAAAAAAGGCAAACAAGCTTTGCACGCTCAAAGCCATCTTTCCTAATAGTTTGTCCTCCCTGTGTAGAGAGGAAAGGGCAGTTAATCACTGACTACGTGTTCAGTAATGTCGGGTGAGAAACTATTCTGAGCAGGTCCCACAAGGAGTCAATTAATGGACTTGTTTTATTGCTGTTGTCAAGGTGCTTAACTCCAAAGATGCATAAGCCCATCACTGGTTTTCCAGAGATGGCTGCATAGTGTGGTATAAGATAAATATGACACATTAAGAAGTATAACACTTCGCCAGGTCACTACACTGAGGTTGTCAAGTTTTACTGTGTTTTAGCCAATATGGGTTATTTTATCTTCAACATTCCTCGTTCCCGTAGGAGTAAATTATGGACCCTCTGTCTCATGGAAGCAACTGGATGCTTTTTGCCCAGGATGGGCAAGAGCTCCCTGGTGTTAAAAGCCGTATTTGCACACAGGAAGGGACTGTGTCCCTATGAAGGGCCTTTCTGCGTGTCTAGCGAGATGAAGGAAGGTGGGAAAACACGAGATACTGTTTTATCCGGTAGGGAATGTGAGCCATCTCCTTCAAGGAACTTTTCTGTCTTTCAGACACTCAGTATAGGTTAAGACTAATTAGGTTTTTCCTCCTTAGATCTATAGGATTATGAGAGAGAGAATAACTGCCGTGATGATGCAGTAGCTAGCAAACACCCAGAGCTTTAACTTGCTCCCAGGCATCATGCGTACCTGGTCTCAAGGCATCATGCGTACCTGGAGCCTCTGTCTCCTGGCTCAAAATTAAAAGAAAGCACCAAGTAAGGCATGAATAAGACTCTTCTGTAAGAGAGAAACCAACAGCTTGGAGAAAATAAAGTGAAACCCTGTAAATATGAGAAGCAATCTCTTCCCCTCACTTCCCTTTGCTCATGGATTCCTAGGTAAGTCTGGAGTTTCCTGCACTTTAATACCTATTGCTTTGGTTTTCAACCTACGTGGACTACTAGATTATCTAACCAGACGTCTAACCCTACTAGTTTTCTCTGAAAGACAAATAGACTCTAAAACCAGAAATGATTTTATGCTCTTACCTGTTTCTAGAAAGCTGTGTTTTATTTACTTGTCACTCTCCTCTTGGCTGTTTTCTTTGCAAAGACTTGAGTATTTTATTTCATTTGCTGAAATACTCCTTTCTTTTTCGGTGTCTTGAAAGCAGCGTTACAAATGAAAGTGTAAATTGCTTCCGAGGGGATCTTCATTTTCTTCCTCCTTCCGAGCACAAAGCCGTGTGCTAACAATTCCTGAGTTTACCTTGTGAGTTTGCCAGGTGGTGGGTCATCTGCTGTTTACTGTGCAGAAAAACGACCCGGTAATTTATCCTTTTCTACTTGAACCATTTTCAAATCCCCTGGCAGACCGAGCCGAAGCCGAGGCGATTCCGAATTGCTGCTGGTACCCGGGAGTCATGAGTACATCACGTTCAGCAGTTGCTTTCTACACAGTCAAACTGGTCCTGTTTTCTGCAGTCCTGGGGTTCCTAAATACTCATTGCATTAGGTAAGTGAGTGTTTCTAGAGAAATATCGTGCAGGGATATGATAAATACTAAAATTCAATACTGATGGTCTGCATTTGCGTTCTATAGCAAGTAGCTGCTCTCTTGAGCAGTCTAGTGAATAACAAGACACCGTTTAAAATTTAGCATCGTGCAAATGTATCTAATTTTAAGAAGTAATCCTGTTTGTTACATCTGATGTAATAAAGCACCAAGATTTTGTCGCAGCACAGTGGAAATTCATTCGCTGTGCACAATCACCTAATGTGCTGCCAAAAACGTGGGAAAGATGAGGTTTTGGGTTTTGGGGGGCACAGACACGGAAAGAACTTGACTAATATTTGCTTCATTCTCTATTAGCTTAATACAATTTGGTCTTTCAGAGGACTGCGGTTAATCAGTGACTGTAATGTTTCCGATCTAACTGAATTTTTCCACTCTTCTCTGAACTTTGAGCTCTGATTTCACGCATCGGGAGGCTGATGAGGTTTTCTAATTCCTTTATTCCGTGCAATTCTGAGTGTGCAGTAATGGGAGCCCCTTGCCAGGCATTAGATCATATTTAAAGCTTTAGTTGACGCTGTTTCTTATCTTGGTGGAGGAATTGGGGACGCCAGCGAAGTATGAAAAGAAAGTAATTGTTTTACTTCAGTTTTCAGGGAATATTCAGGGAATAATAGGTGCTACGAGGAAGGTATTTGGGATGAGGATTTTAGTAGAAATACTGGATCCCTGAAAGTGTAGGCAGTGGTTTAGCTGTAGCATCAACCTTGAAGACGGTTGTGACAGTGACTTGGTGAGAGAGTGGTTGGAATGAAAAGCTGAAGCTCGTGTAAGTTCATTACTGGGGTGAATGGGATTGAGTTAGTGACTCTTCATGTGAACTGAGAATATGTAAGTGTAATAGAATAGAGAATAGAGACGGGCAGAATAGAGTCTGCCCAGCTTGAGGAAAAACACCCTACTTGCCACAGAGAGATACTTAAGTCTGTTTTTCAAAAATATTCAGTGTATTGAGGTTGTTTGTATTGCAATTAGTGTCTCTCATGGAGGTGTTTGACCTTGGAGATGGTCATCGTGCCTGACAACAAGGCACAGAAATACTGCAGCAGGGAAGTGGGGAGTACATGGCCAGGAACCGATAGTGCAGATTTCTCTGCAGGCCACTTTGCCAGGTTATTTTGCAGGGCTTGTGCAGCTTGAGATGAAGCCCAGGTTGTTGGCACTTCAAGCTGGCTAAAGCCCTCCCGAGTGGTCTGCACGCTCTGCCCTGGGGCTCATAGTGCTACATGGGGCTGGATCTGCTCTTGGACGTTGAAGAGTGGACAGGTTTCCTGCAGAATTAAAACCAGTATGAGATCAATACTGAAACCTAGCGATTGCCTTGAAGAATCGGTGAGGTCTAACAAGAGTTAATTACTTTTGGCATGCAGAGTTCTACACGTATAGGTAGATCTGTTCTGTCCTCACAGCTCAGTGGTTTCCCACACTGAAGCTGTCGTGTTGTTGAATGCAGTGCTGAAAAGGAGTCCCCTAAACTCGGTGGCACCAACGCGAGTGTGGCCAAAGGCAGGTGGGCCCGATCCGTGCGCCACCCGCCGCAGCCCATCGACTGCGCGCTCTCCGGCTGGTCCTCGTGGAGCCAGTGCGATCCCTGCCAGAAGAAAAGGGTGAGTATGGGTGGTCCGAGCAGGAAGCCTGGGCAAATGGAAGGCAAGACCTTTTCTAGGCCTTGTCTTTGTTTGGAGAGACAAAGAGCCACCGAGGAAAGCGCTCCATTCTGCAAGTGCACATGCAGGGAAGGTTGCAAGTTTGGGCTTCCAGGTGGCTTTTAGCGCTCTCTTACTCCGCATCCACATGGGAACAGTCCCAATGTGGTCCTGGAAAGAGGAGGGAAGCAGAGCCCATGGGAGGGCCACTCCATCCAGCACAATCATTTTCCTCCAGGAGTGCTGCTAGTGTGGGGCATCCTCACTGCTCATGGACCTGGGTTGACCTGGAGACTCTCAGTGCCTTTGAGGAGTGAAATGTTTTTTCTTAACCTTCCAGGGAGCTTTTTCTGCCCAAAAAATCCCATCAAACTGAGGTAGCAGGACAGGAGAAGCATTCTTAGTTCCCTACCATGCCAGGCTGGCTGGAAAGAGCCTTGCTCACAAGCTGCAGGAGCTGTCCCCTGGCCCCAGCCAGAATAATCAGTGCTGGGAGCTGGGCAAAGTGAAGCTCCCTATCAAATTGTTAATCCTAGGAGCTGGAAAAAGGGAAGGAGGGATAACATCTTGGATAGAGTAATTGACTATTTCACAGCAGTGTTGTGGGTGGAAAAAAAATCCCTAGAGGTTGAGGGGACCAAGTGATACGCAGACAGAAAATAACAAGGGATGTCGTTACCAGTGTTAATTTAAAGGGAGGAAATAAAACTGAATCCTTCCTTACTCTTTCAAAGACCAGCACTATCCTGTCAGGCTCGTTTAAACAAGCTGTCAAATAAAAGCAAACTTCCCTTCATCCTTTTCAATCCTTGCCTAGTAAAATTAATACTCTCCCAGATTAGAAAGCTTCCAAATGAGATACATTTCTCAACCCTACCCGTTACCTTTTCTTATGGCACTGCTCTTAGATCCGCTCTCCCCAACAGAGGCTTTTATTAACTGGGGACCCATAAAATTTGTGATTTCTATACACACGAGTCAATATCTTTTATTTCATCGCAGTACAGGTTTGCCCGCCTGGAAAAACCTTCTCAGTTCAATGGAGATCCGTGTGATCGTTCTGATAAAGAAACTGAAGAGTGTGTTACGAATAGTCCTTGCAGAAATAAAGTTAGATGTGAAGGTTTTGTATGTGCAGTTACAGGTAAGTGCTTAATGAGTGAGAAATGATGCTGCTCGGCTGATTTCTGTGATAACAACACCCTGAACTTACTGCTTTTACTGGAGCAAAATTGGAAATCTTCTGGTTAGTTTTGAATCAACACATTGCAGCAGTCTCTTATTGTACGTCAAAACTCTGAGTGCGAAGGAATGTGACTTTGCAGTGTTATCGTTAGGAATGGTAAGAGGTTGATTTATGAGTAATTTGCACATTGCATCCTAGGAAGGTGCATTACACGGAGGCTGCTTTGTAATGGAGATGATGACTGTGGGGACCAGTCGGACGAAAAAAACTGCAAAAAAGTATTTAGAAAATGTGACCAGAAGATGGAGCAATACTGGGGAATAGAGAACCTGGCAAAAGGGTAAGTCAGCGACGTTAGCAGGAACCATCTTCCTTTTTAAGGGTAAAACAGATTTTATGAAGCCTCAAACAGAAATACTGACCTGAGAGGGGCTGTCACTATCCAGGGATTATAATCCAATAGTTCTTGAACTGTCCTCCAAAGCCCAGTGGGAAAATTCCTACTGACTCCATCAGTATTTTAGAAGGAGACATGTTGAGTAAAAATCAGAAGCATCCAAGTGTATGGGATACACAGTGAATCCTACAAAATAGCATTTTGTAGGATTCAAACGTGGATGCAGATAGATCCTGCAAGAGCCTGTGCATGGACTTTATGTTGCCAAAACTTGTAAAATGAGAGGAGACAGAAGCACAAATGTCAAACACTTCTAAATATCTACAGGTATGTGCATTGTCCTACACTTCAGAAATTAATTGGTGAGGTGGATTCTCTATTCCAATTATTTTGCAAAGATATAAGTATAATAGCCTGAGGCCTAATTCAATGTGTGGGGTGCAGGAATGTCCTCACTGCCTTTAGGAACCAAGAAACCACTAATAAAAACCAAAGGAGGGTATGTTAATATCTGAGGAGACATTTATATCACTCTTCAGCACCTTGGTTTGCCTGAGCTCTGAACCTGGCTGTGGGTTTGCAGTTTGCACTGTGTTAATCTTGGCAGGGCCAAAATTTCCTGGAAAAGCTTCTAACACTAGTGGAAGATGGTAGAATTTTGCTGGAATGGGGCAGGATTTAACCCATACATGCACAAGCACCGGCTTTGTGGGGATTTAAATCCGTATCTGAGCTGATGACCAGTTTGCACTGGCTCTTTCACTGGCAACGTTCTTCTTCGACTACGTGAAGAGTCATCATCTTTTGTTCAGTGCGAAACAATAATTTTAACTTCAAAAAAGAAGAAAAAAATCACATTGCAAGGCAATAATGATAATTTCTTTCTCCGTCTTGGGAGCCATGGCTGCTGTGCTTGTCATTGCTAAAGCTTTGTACTTCTGAGTTTAATCAAAATTAAAAATAATGTCAGACAATTACAGAAACATGCTTCGCATCTCTTTGAAGCTACAATTGCTCAGTAATCTGCTTTTAGTGGACTCCTCTGCTTTTCATTTTGTTCTAAAATTAGAATTAATATTTAACAGCTTCAGAGACATTATCATGCACGTCTTTCCATAACAAGGAGGGGCAGATCTAGCAGAGGCCTGGAAGCCTTAACAGGGCAAGAAATTAACTGTTAGCAGTTTTTGTCTTTTGGAGAAATTTTTGCTACTGCTTCTCGTTACTATTTGAGCGTGAGTTTGTGGAGATTGGTGCCGTGTCCTCACCTGGGTGGTGTTAGGCTGTGATTCTCAAGACCCTTTTGTTAAAAGATGGACCTAAACCAGACCTGGGAGCAGTGGTTGAACATTGGCCAACTGGCCAAATAGGACTGATAAACCAGCACTAAGAAATGTGGATCAAAGATGAGTCTAGATTGATGAAGTAGGTGCCCAACCAGCCTTTAAAGACCCCACTGGGTGCTACTGCATTGCTGCCAGCACACAGGAGAGCTTGGGGTGTGCTTGGGGCATCTACTCAGGCCATTGGCAAAAAACCTCAGCCCAGCAAACATCTTTTTGCCTTTCTCAGCCTTTTTATTTGTGCTGCACCCCTAAATCAGTGCTTAACTTAATATTTTGCTGCTGTGATTCCAATGCAGGTTGAATATTTTCACAAACGAGTTGGAAGGAACAGTTCTTGATCACAGGTACTATGCTGGGGGCTGTTCTCCCCATTATATCGAGGACACAAGGTTTAGAAAGCCGTACAATGTAGAAAGATATACCCCAGAGGTAAGTGTGAGATAATTCTTCTGTAAATAAACATATGTATATTCCAGTAATTTAGTGCATACTACCAGGAAAGTTTCATTATAAACATTATAAAATTTGCGAGATCAGATGGAATAAGGCTGAATTTAGCCCTACATCTAGAATGTCATCATACCACGTGTGCTATACAAACTAGGACAAGTTCCCTTAAATGAAGAACTGAAATAGATGGGCACATTCTCTTGGCCTCCTGATTGCAAAAGCTGAGCATAATCATCCCTGTTCCATCTATGAAATAATCCGATGAGAATTGTGGCATTAATTTACAACAGAGTTGTAAAATGCCTGGAGAAACCCACTATGAAAAAGCTATCAACGTGCATCAGCTCAGTATTTAAAGCACACATTGTGTGAGAGTCTGGGCACCTCAATAATTTCTGTAGAGGTTAATGCCTGCACTGGACATCAAAGATGTCCTTCAAGCACATGGTATATTTGGCCTGATTGACTTAGCATGATATTTTTGAGTGTTGCCAATTAGGAAAGCTTTTCCTCTTCAAATTTTAAATTTGTTTAAAACACAATGACGCCTGTGTTTAAGATTTCTGTTTCTTTGCATAAGATTTACTGAGTAAGCCTTGGGTCCCTGCAGCACGGAGGAGCAGATAGCTCTCCTGCTATCTCCTAAATGAAGCGTTCTTCAAGTCCTAGTGTTAACAATAATGATGCTTTGCAATTATAAAAGGCTTCTCATCTTCAAAGTGCAAGCTTTAATTCACAAGGATATTTGTGTTTGTACTCCCTCCCCCTGCTTCAGGTACACTGTCACTATGCAGGAAACAAATTGTGTTGTTTTTGCTTTCTGTTTAGACCAAAGGCAAATACGAATTCACACTGACTGAATATGACTCCTACTCAAATTATGAAAGTAATGTCCTCAAGGCAAAAGCTTCACAGTCGAGCTTCAGCTTTGGTATAAATCTACATTTTTTTGAACTCAGTTACAGTTCTAACGACAGGAGGTTCAAGAAGTTCTTTCAAAGGATGAAAAGGTTTTCTTCAACCGTAAGCACCGTTCCGCTTAATTCTCCACCACCTTCTCTGCTGTTTGTGTGGGTATTGATTTGATCCCCATCATCAGGTCAGCAGCCATGACTAGGATAAATGAAATCTTTCCTCCTGATTGGATTTTGCAGTGTGTAGTGGTGAAGTGATGGCCACAGCTCCTTAGCTTGTGTTTAGAGCACCCGGGAGCTTTTTTGTTGACAGATCAGCCAGCGACCAGGCTGCTCTAAAATCAGGTGAGATTGGATGCGGTTTGTCCAGTGAGCTCTTGGGCATCCATGGTTAGGATAGGAGAATGTACCACATCGCACCAAGGAATTTCATCTCCCTCGATGAGTAGCAGATGTCTGGGAAGAATCAAAGAACATGTGAGCCTGGCTAGTAAAGTCATTTAAGAAAATGAAGCTAAGAAATACTTCTAAGTGACCTCCTCAGTCCGGCATTCCCTGCGCCCTAAGGGGTGAGCTGCACTGAGGCATTTGGAGTTCTGGGGGAAAGAAGAGCAAATGGGATGTGTTACAGTTCTAGGGTTTCTAGTCCAAAACGCACCCTGCACCATGGATGGCCGTTGCCTTTGCGATGGCTGCAGAGTCCCAGCTCGCACCTGAAGAGCCATTCCTCTTGTAGGTGGGCTCAGCAAGGCAGGAGCTGTCACTTTAGTAAATGATAATGCAAACAAAGAGGCTAAACCATTCAACTGTAGGGCAGCCTTGACAAAAAAAATGTAGAATGAAATTGCCAGCAGGCCGTCTGTGGGTTTAATTATAGACTAACACATGCCATTTTCCTTTGGTTGTTGTGATGTATCTGCTGAACGCATCGTTTATCAAAGGGGGACAGGCACAACACAAAATACGGATGGGGCAATCAGAGATTGGGTCATAGCTGTTATCTGATGCACAATTTAAGCTGGCTAGAGACATTTTAATCTATAACTCCTAGGGCTGTTTTATGAGATTAGTTTGGGGCTTGTGGACATCATCATTCGATTTCTCCTTTCCATCTGTTACTGCTGTAAACAAACCGAGCTCTTGTCACTGGCTAAATAGTAGCACTGGTCTATGTCTCTCCCCTCCGTATACAGCAGTGGGAGTGTTCCTTAGTGCTATTAAATTTGCATTTTCTTCCAACATTTGGGAACTATTCCAGGACGTCTACTAGAGCCCCTACCCGTGATGATATTTAAAGTATACGAGAAGCATTTGCAATAGATATCCAGGAAACCCAATGCTAAATCTTAATTTTATTATTTAAGCTGCAGAATTCTAGATTAAAACCCCATTAATATGCTTATCTTGCTGTCCCAAGTAACTGGACCCTAAATTCCTTTAGACATTACAAAAGACCTCTTCTGTTCGTGACTTTTATGCTAAAAAGAGAAAACAAAGATATATGTATATATACACATAGGTCTGTATGGATGCACAAAAGTGTGTGTGTCTGTGTGTGCATGCACAGAGGTGACTGTGTTTTCCTCTTTTCTTTGAGTTTTGGTGGTGGAGCACAGGCATTAATCTGGGTCAACCAGAAGCTGACCATTTCACAGATAAATCAACACAATTTCAAACTTCGAATTTTGAAGGGCTGGTTGAAAGTGTTAGGGATAGAGCGCTCTGCTGGGATGCAGCTTTTTCCCTTGTGTCTTCACTCTATCAGCAGAGTCTTGGAAATGGGTTTCCCATGTCCTTGCTGAATGCCTGAGCTATCACCTAATCTGTAATGGGTGTCTCTCCCTCTTCCTTCTCTTCTCCCTGATAGACTCCATATCTACCCTCATCTCAGAAACTAATAAAACTTTGGGCAGGTTTTGCTAGGTTAAAAAAAAATCCAGTTTCAACTGATCAATCCAGTGTTAAGTGTTTAATGGCAGTGAGTTACGCTTTGTCAGGAGAATCACATCCCTCATTTCCTTTGCATTCTCTTTTGTGTCTGCATTTCCTGTAGTCCAGTAAATTCGTTCACGCTCGCTGTGAGCTGGACGTCGCCGTTTATAAAGTGAAGCCGCGGGCCCTGATGCTGCATTACGAGTTCCTGCAGCGGCTGCAGCAGCTGCCCTCCGAGTACAGCTACGGCGAGTACCGGGAGCTCTACAGGGACTACGGCACCCACTACGTCACCGAGGCCACCGTCGGGGGCACCTACGAGTATACCTTAGTGCTCAACAGCAACGAGCTGCGGAAGGCAGGTACGTGCAGCTCACACTTGTGAAACAGCTTGGGGCCAGCTCCAACCTTTCCGTGCGAATAGCATTCTGCAGGCGCCCGGGGATGGTTCGGGTTTGAGGGCAGAAAGGAGGAGGTGGAAGAAGTCAAGGATGTTTCAAAGAAAACCTGCAGGAAATGAGGGAGGGAGGGTGTTTTATGGCTGCAAAAAAAAAAAAGAGCTTCATTTTCAAAGCATGCTCAGCACCATGGGCTTCACCTGGCTGTCAAGCTGTGGGTACTGCAAGCTAGAAAAGGGGTCCTGGAGTGAGTATTTGCTATGATGCTTCTTGGAAGCTGACGAGATGTGCAGATGAATGAGAGCCATGGAGCTTGGCTCTTTTGTTACCTTCGCAAACCTTCAAGCAAGTTCTTTTTACGGTGCCTTTCAGATGACAGTTTTGAAACACCTTTAGCCTCAGAGCTTTTCCGGGATGCAGGAAACAGTAAATAATTTGCTGGGTGACTCTGTTGTCTGACATTGCTCTTGCTCTTTGACTCCGGCTTCCTTTTCTCGAGAAATGGCGATCGTTGTGTAGGTTAGAACAGTGTGACATTAATCAATAGCTGCACTCCTTTATTTATTCATTGGCGTGGGAGACTGAGTAACTGCCTTTGCTCTCTGTTTGCAAAAGCATTTAGTGGACTCTGCTGTGCTGCACTCTCTGTTTGCTCTTCTGCTGTCTACGAAGTTGCTATTATGCTGTAGTCAGACACAGCCCAGAGGGACAGAATTTAAATTTGTCTTTCAGGTACATTCAAAACATTGGGTCCAATTTCTCAGGTGTTACTTCTGCTTTCATTTCATTTCACGTGGATGCGGTTAACCTCCCATTAAAGGATTCTTCTTATCATCTCCTTTTTCCTTGAGAAAAAGTACTTAGCAACTTACATTTTCTGGGGATAGTGAAGTAAAGAATAGTACAAGATTCAGCAAATAGAATGGTTTTATTTATAACACTGCAATGTTTTGGTGTGCGTTTAAGGTTATTCTCTGAGCGACGTCCAGAGATGCACTCAGCAGGGCTTTAACATCGGTGCAACTATCAAAGCAGTCTATGTTGGTGTGGGAGTGACTGATGGCACCTGTAAATCCATTTTAAGGGAAATTGGAGGTAAGCTCTTTTGGTTTAATTTTGATTTAATGAGATGCTTTTTCGGTTTAATTTCTAGCCTTTTTCATAATGAAAAGAGAATTTTGTGGTCTTGCCTGCCTGAAGGACCTCCCCATGCCCTGCTCTGAATCTGTTGGCCAACCTCAACCAAATTTAACAGAGAAGCAGAGCTCTCAGAGCTCCCGTTTTCTTGCAATGTTTTCTTTATTCGGCAGAGAAGATCTTCTCCGTGCCCCATCCTTCTTCCTAGGGAAAAACAGGGACAGATCAACCGTTCCTGGGTTGAGTGTGCTACTTTCTGCTCTTTCTCTACTGCGGGAGGGTGCAACTGAAGATAAGTGGAGGGAAAGTGACAGTATTAAGGGTGATGAGGAACTTCACGCTGTGGAAGGACCTTCAGCATTGTAGGTGGCAAGAAATCAGTGGAGAGAGACAGGGGACGTGAGAGGAGGATGGGGTTATTGCAGCAAGGGAGAGCGGAAAGCAGGCGTCAGAGGTTCTGTGGCTTGTAAGAGCAATCTGTACTTTATATTAGGACATTTTATCTTCCATTTCTCAAATGAAATAAGTCTGTCCTGATAAAATGAGCTTCATGTGTTAGTGGAATTTGATCTCACCTCCCTAAAGTAAACAGGACTTTGACTCCCGCCTGCAGTGGGAGCAGACACTGTCCTCCCCCTGGGTGTCACAACCTGGATTTTTTAAGTGCTTTTTGAGTGTACCCACACAGAAAGATCCTGATCCATTAGCTCATGATCTAATTATCTTATGGTGATCTAACAGGCTTGGAGTTCATCTGCTTAATGTTTCTTTGACCTTATTATAAATGAAAGACAGAAAAGCTACAGTCCGAATAGGCAGGCTCCCATAGGAGTGAACCCTGCTTGTTCATGAAAAATTCACTTGAAGTGGCAATTGATTTGGCCACAAGTTTATGACACACGTGTGGCCTTTCTCCTCTCAGTGAGATGGGTCATTCATAGGAGCATTTGCTGTTTATATCTTATTTGCAATCCACAAAGAGACCTCTGTGAAGACATAGACAATTTTGTGGACGTGTTTTTGCAGACAGCACCTCCAGCAAGCAGTACGTGGAGGACTTCATCGCCCTGGTGCGTGGAGGAGCAAGCGAGCACGTCACCACGCTGGCTCACAAAGACCTGCCGACTGCCGCCCTCATGCAGGAGTGGGGAGACGCCGTGCAGTACAACCCCGAAATCATAAAGCTCAAGGTACCGAATCCACCGGTTCCCTCAGCCTCACGTAGCCAAGCGCCTTGGAGAAGTGTGTGTTCACATAATGGGATTTTTTTAAAAAACAAAGCAATTTCTAAGGCAATTATTAGAACTGCAGTGTGTAACACGGTGCCTCTGAGAACAGGTATTTGGAGGATCTCGGTTTGGTTGTAATAAAAAGCATGATGTAGTTGAAAGCAAGTAAAGCAAACAGAATTTCTCCTCTTTCTAATCTGGCTGTGCAGTTATGATCCCCTGCTGCCTAGGAAGCAACAGACTATCCTCTTTTCTTCTTTATCAGCGTATTACTTATCAGAAAGATAGCTGTTAGCATAAGTAGTAGAGTTTAATATAAAGGCCCCTTTTTCTTCAAATTTCTCCTGTGTTCCCTGATTACCAGGGACTATTTAGCAACAATTGTGTTTGATTCAGGATGTCAAGTTCACCCTAAGCACCTGGATGTTTGTGCAGCTTAACTAAACCTGAAAAAATAAGACATTTGACTTCGAAGAGTCAAAGTTTTTTGATGCTGAGCAGATTTACAAATACAAAGCAGAGTAAAAGTAAAATGGGAATGGAAGTAGGCTGCAATTCTACCTCATCGCATTTGATGTCAGAATAAGTTCATTCTAAGTGAATAAGGAGTGAATGAGGTCCAAGGGAATGTGCTTTCAAAACCTGAAACTGGACTGATAGTGGTAGAAATCGGTTTTATTATTACACAGTTGTTTTTAGAATAAAACTTTATACAAAAATGTTGTTGTATAAGATGTTTGCTTCTCCTTAAAATTTCTTTGTTTTCATTAAAAAAGAGCTAAATTCCAAGAAATTTCAAGAAAAGCAAAAATCAGCGATTTGGAAGTTCTGCTAGTGCCCATCTGCCACTTGTTTTAATGTGATTTTCCAAAGGCCCTGGTCAGCCATGGGTAGATATTCCTCAAATATACAGTGAAGTCTCTCAGCAGGAGAAAACAAGGGAAATCCTCCATACGAGATCTCACTTAAAGCAAATCCTCACACAGTAAATTGCAATGTTCTGCCTTGTCTTGCCCTTTGGTGTCCAGCCTGACATCCGTGACCGCGCTGTCCAGCGAAAACCACAGGCTGATGCTGCTTGGATTTACTATCTATAATCTTTCATTTCCATACTGATATCCCTGTGGGGTTTGAAGATCAAAAACACCAGCTGAGTGTGACTAAATGTCAGCCCAAGAATGCTTAGTTAGGGAAAACTAAAGCAAATCAGTTCATAAATCATCTGCTGAAGGGACTTGGCAGGTCAATCTTAAGATATTTCCTTATTTGTATGATCTGAATTCCAAAAGCCAAAGTATGGATCACGGGTAATTGATGAAGAGTGAATGTACAGGAACAGGAAGAGAGGATTTTTTTCTTAAAAATATTCTATTTCTAGTATCTTGAGCCTGTCATAGAAATACTGTTATCTTTCATGCTTATTCCCGTGGCCTATAGCAGATCTGTTATGTAAGTAGCTATATACAAGGATGGGAACTTGGGATGGATCCTGTAGTAACATCTGCCATCTCACCAGCATTAGTGGATACATCCCAATTTATAGGCCATACTTACAGGCTATACAATATTTTTTTTATTGAAAAAAAATAACAGGCAGCCAAAATCCCCCTATTTTCTACTGCATGTCCGCTGCATGGTGCATCCTGTTATTTCCAATGCAAAGACCACTGAGCCCGTGGTGTTTGTAGATGAAGTTCACTAGCTTTGCACAGCCCCTGATGGGAAACCTGTGCAAGACAGTGTTGAGTTTGGAGATGAAAGCAGTTTCTTTGCTCCCTTCAGGCGCAGCCTCTGTATCAGCTGGTGACTCCGACTGACTTTGCTAACGCGATGGCCATCAAAGCGAATCTGCAACGTGCTCTGGAGGAGCTGGCGCTGGAGAGCAGTTCCTGCCGCTGCGCTCCGTGTCGCGGCAACGGGATCCCCGTCCTGAAAGGTAGGAGGTTTCTTCACATCTTGGAGGGCAGCTTGGCTCGTAACCTGCTCTTTGGTTCCTCTTATTATTCTTGTTTTGGGTAATGACAAAAATTTAAATCGCTGTTTTTGTAGAATGCCACTCTTTTTACCAAAGACACTAAAGCCAAAGATTGTAGGAGTGATCATCTCTATCAGTTTTGTGGAAAAATTTGTTCCCTCTTAATTATGCATTAAAAAGTTGACATCTTTATGTTTCCTCCTTTGCTTTTAAGATTGCTTCCATCTTCCTAGAGCTGTACCTGCTGTCTCAACATTAATTAGTGTTTGTAAAAGTGATTGAAGATGAAAAGCACCATCTAACTGCCAGGAACTGTTATCACTGTCACCTCCCCCAGTTCTAATAGGAGCTGCCCTCCTTTAGAAGCAGACTGTGATTTAAAAATGGGGAAAAATTATTAAATTGATTGAAAACCACACTGCCTAAACAGAGATGCATGATGCGATGAGAGCTTGTAACAAAAGGGCCATTTTTTCAAGTGCCTAATTCCTATCTGCATCTACAAAAGTCCTGATGAGAGTCATTATCATCTAAATGAATCTAATGCAGAAACGATTGCTTCAGGTACCAGCTAGTTGATTGTAGCGCTTAGAGGATTCCTCTCGTGATTACACTTGTTGCAGTAACTTCTTCAGGATTTGGGTCATGGTAGCATTTCATTTAGGGTCTCCTCAACAAGAGGTTTTTCGTGGCCGTTATTGTTGGTAAGTGGAAGCTCTGATCTGGGGTCATGCTGTGGGAAGCTGTAGCAGGGTCTGCTCCTTCCTCACAGAAACACTGAAAAGAAGTGGCTGTCTGTAGGAAAACGTGGCTTGAAGTGAGGTCTGTAATCCCACATCTCTGCTTGCTTTTAGGAACGGAGTGTGAGTGCTTGTGTCCCCTCGGCTATCGTGGCACTGCCTGCGAGATCACCAAGAGGGAAGGTAAGAAGGATCTGAAGACCGAGGAAAGGAGGGGCAGAGTGGCCCTGGTAAGGGGGACAAGGACATGGCCAGTGCTGTGTGCCCATATCTCCTGCCTGCACTGCCAGGAGAGGACAAGAAGGCACCATGTGGTCTTCATCTGTGCGGCCAGCTCTTAGTTGGGTACAGATGGTGCCAGCTGGATCTGGGAATGATGCTGGGGGAGCTGGCTGGGATGTCCCTGATGCATGGGGAGAAACACGCCCAGGGTTGGCTCTGCCCAGCCCCGTGTGTGACATTAGGCTCCTGCAAACGGGCAAATGTGCTTTGGCCAGGGAGCTCCGGCGGAGACTGGTGATGAGAGGGAAGGGCTGGGGACAGGATCGGATCTGCACTGACAGCATAGTCATAAGATGGGCTAGTTGGTTATGACCTACAGCCCTTAATGCAGTGGAAACAGAGCCTAACACTGAAGTCTAATGCTTCCTTGCACTTGGAAAGAGGTGACTTTCAGAGCCACGTAGGCCTTTCTTGAAAGTATGTCAATCTTATTATGTTTTTCTGCAGCATTTGCTAATGTTTTCTGGCCCCCTTGCATTGTTTCCCTCTTCTGACTGATGTTCTTAACTCCTGGTTTAGTATGACCTGTGAATTTAATCATTTTGCTGTTTACCTCTTCCAGTCCATTAATTTAGATGCTAAATACGACCCGTTCTCAGGCATCGCGAGCTCTGGCACCATCCCCCAGTGAGATGCAGTGCGTTTATCATCGCTCTTTGTTTACCGTCTTGTGTCTGGGTTTCATTCTGCATGACTGTGTCCTATGCAGAGCTGGCTGAAATACATTTTAAGACAAGATTTCACAGAGCAGAGGGTCAATTTCATGGGTGTTTCTAAGCAAGTCCGTGGAGTCCTAAGCTACGGAGTCGCTTACACCTTGTTCCACTCTGCTTCCTGCACATGTTATCGCATCCAGCCCTCGCAGAGACTCGCATCCATCCACCTGTCAAGCCAGAACTTCCTCCTTCGCTCCCCCTTCCTCCTCCTCCTCCTCTGCATTTGCCTCTCTGATTCTCAGGACTTTGAGTTTCTGTCACTCGCGTGCTCAGGGGCCAGAAGAAAACAGTGTAATAGGAAAAGCAACGGCTAGAAAGCTGAATATTCAAGCTGTTGTTCATTGAACAAGAACATGCTAACATTTCCCCCAGCACCTCCAAGTGTGGTTGACACGAGTTGCTCTTTTGCTTATACAGGCCTGGAATAGGTCAGGGAGAGAAATGGTCAATAAGAAAATTTAACGCTAATTGATATTTTTTTCCTCTTGTCCCTGTGTATAAAGTATAGTTTGAACACACACCAGAAATGTTCAGCTGTAAAATGTATCTTTATAATGATCATTTGCNGTTTCTGTCACTCGCGTGCTCAGGGGCCAGAAGAAAACAGTGTAATAGGAAAAGCAACGGCTAGAAAGCTGAATATTCAAGCTGTTGTTCATTGAACAAGAGCATGCTAACGTTTCCCCCAGCACCTCCAAGTGTGGTTGACACGAGTTGCTCTTTTGCTTATACAGGCCTGGAATAGGTCAGGGAGAGAAATGGTCAATAAGGAAATTTAAAGCTAATTGATATTTTTTTGTTCAACTGTAAAATCTGTCTTTAAAATGGTCATTTGCTGCTAATAACTCAAGGATATTGTTAGTAGTATGGGCAGGGGCATATCTGTTTGTGGTTACATAGGGTTCATGGAAGCTGACAGCTCTTTCCCGTGGAAAGAAATGCTTTATTCTGACAATCCTTTCTGATCTTTTTTCTTTTTCCCCCCCAGATGCTGCTGTTAGTGGGAGCTGGGGCTGCTGGAGCAGCTGGTCTGCCTGCTCGGGAGGGCAGCGGTCGAGAAGGCGCCAGTGCAACAACCCTGCTCCGCTCAACGGCGGCTCGTCCTGCGCGGGGCCGGATGCTGAGACACTTAATTGCTAGAAGGAGCCACAAAGAACACACAGAATTGATGAGCACTTTACTAATTGAGTGGAAAGATGTTAGCTCCCTGGCTTATTAAGTTAGTTGGGCTCCGCTTGTGGGTCTCATCTCAGGTGCATTGGAGTCAGAAAAAAATCAGAGGCCTTGGGACCTGGATGGTCGTTATGGATCCTGTCTGCTGGACGTGATTTCCAGTGGGATGGGATGTGCTTACCACTCTTAACCTTCTTTCTTTATTGCAATGGGTTAATGGAGAGAAGCTTCATCTCCCGCATTGTTTGGTAGCTGTATGATTAGCAGTTTTAATCTTTTGTTTCTGAAGGTTCCTTTGAGATAAGAAAGGACTGTTTGATCTAACATGCACCAGGATGTGGGCTAATACGCAGCTTCTGTGAAGACAGCTGTGTCATGTGGAGCAAAATGCAGCTTATTAAAGTCTAAATCTCGATGAGCACAACAGTATCTAGTGTGACATTTAAAGCAGCTCTACCTCACTACCCCAGTTTCCTATTTTTTTGTTTAACGTAAATTGTCTGTCACGTTTGAGATTGTCTTGAAGGAGCAAAAACTGAGTTGTGAAGAATATTCTGGAGAAACCAAGGTATTGGCCTATAAATCAGTTGTGTTCCTAGCGTGGAGATGAGCTGCCTTCTGTGGATTTCTGAAGCAGCAAAAATGACCTGAATACACTCAGGTGCATTGAGGTGGTTGGTTCTTGGGAAGAGGAGGGAAGGGGAGAGGAGGGGATTGGAAAGCAGCTGCTGCTTGGGAATATTGAAGGGTAGGAGGGACAGGAAGGTCTCATGAACCCTGACCAGTAGCTGTCACCCCAGGACTTCAGCACTTTCCATAGGAGCAAGATGAGCAGCAAGATTTTATCTAGCTCTTGGGCACAAGCAGAATGCACAGAACATTTTGGAACAAAGATAATGAGGTCCCCTGCAAGTTCTTCACCCTTTGCAACTGCCTCTGCCCAAAGCTGGCTCTGTTTCGCTTGCCGATTCCAGGAAAAGCTCTCTTTCAGCAGATATGTTGCTCTTGTAGTCAGAATGGGGCATCTGAGATAGATGGAAAGAGTTCACTGTGAAAGAAGCCAATGCCAAATGCATGGCCTGCCCTTCATTTGGCTCTAACTCATGCATCAAAATCCATCTTGAACAGAAGAGGATCTTGGAGCACTGTGCAAAAGACCAATCTGGGACGCTTTGTCCAGGGACTTCTCTCCCAATGCTTCCTTGGTTAGTGATTTTTGCAAAGACATTTCTCGTGGGTATGCTCTGAAATAACTAATAACTTTACTGCAGTAAAAAAGATATAATCAGTACAAAGGTTTTCACAAGTGCTTTCTGTTTTCCAGCATTTGCAAGGTCAAGCAACCCTCTTCCAAGGGTTTTTAGCAGTGCTGTTGATGATGATGGGTTGGTATCACCAGTTTCTCTTCTTTCAGGCTGACATTGTCTTAATGTAATCCTTGCACGAACAACTCAGGCTCCCTGACATCCGAACAATGGAACATGCATTTAGTTTTCGCTCTCATGCCGCCTCCACGCTTATTGACAAGGTTTCTGTGACAGCTTTAAGAAAGGGAAGAGCACGTTGCATATGTAAAAGCAGAGTGCTCTGTCCTCATAATGGGCTACATAATTGAGCTGCCAGCCCCAAACATTTCCGTTTTGCGCCGTGTGACTATTATGACTTTTGCGTGATGGAGGTTTGCCAACAGGTTCATTCGGAGTCATGGTCAAAGAGGTCACTGCTTATGCTAAATGTAGGGTTCCACGGGTGAATATTGAGCTCATAGACCCTACAAGCCTCCCACAAAGGACATACCTTTATCCCGTCCTTGTGATTTTGTGCTTTGTTTTAACTAACGAATGATTTATTATGACCTGGAGAGGAATAAAGAATACAATGCTGAAGCTTTTAGTGTTTCGTTTTGGTGCATGTTGAATTTTGCTACCACCTTTTCCTGCTGTCTCCAACTTCTGAGGAGGTTTAGATTAATAACCCACGTGCAAGAACAGGAGAAGGCTGCAGGCAAGAAGTTTGCATGCTCTGCAGTGGTGACGTTTCTCTAGGGCATTTCCATGCTTAAGGCTGTTGTTTTGATGGGCTTCCTACATGTGTGCTTTATCCCTAGCCAAGACCAAATGTGTCATCTTAATACCCTTAGTAACCCAGAGAAATGGCCATCTTAAAATGTGTAGTAGTTCTGCATCAGCTGTGCCTCAGCACTGCTCTAATTCTGCAGTTTACTTGAGAAAAATAACGTCAGTAAATCCAGTGAAGAAGCTGTATTTTCTCCATGTTTCTGCTTGAAGACACTGCTGCTGTGGCATGTGCTGCATCTTGTAAATAAGGCTTTGGGAGCTGACAAAATAGTAATTTTGTTAAGTTGTAATTGTCACGTCTTAGGATGGGAAACACAGATTGCTCTCCAGTTTGGTTTCATTTTCTCTCTGTTTTTCCATGCTGTGTAGACGTTTTACATTTGTCCTTAAGGCTGGGACATGGTCTAAGCTGCCCCTTGGGATTTGCAAACCCCGGCTTGCGGCTGCAGTGTTTATAAATTCCAGGATTTATAGGATACACAGGATATTCTCTTACTGTACAATGCTGCCAGCCAGGCCTGTGAGTACCTGTAGAGCAGAAATCTGATTTACAGAGCAAGTAACAGGCTCAGAGACTGAGAGATTTCCTTGAAAACTGCCAGGCAAGTCCAAGTAGAGGTCCAAACACGTCCCAAATTTCCATCTCCTTGTTCTT